>JALPQI010023487.1:0-11845 GCA_025490895.1 Thaumatotibia leucotreta
AAGTGTTTAAGGAATCCTGTGCCGCCATCTCTGTTGGTTCCGGTATCGAGCAGACATAATGTTGTGTGATGGCTGGACGGGGAGTAATATTTACAATCTCTTGAGTGGTGCTGCTAAACAGAGTATCCGTCGTGGTTGGAGACGAAATATTTTTTTTTAACAGTTTTGTAGGAGACCCTGTTTCTCCTAATATCTTCCTGTATACGCTGATTTTTTTTGTTTTCTCATCTAGGTCTTTCTTCATATCTGATATGCTAGAATGGAGACGCTCAATTTCATTGTGAGCGCTGCCCAGCTGTATGGTCAACGTAGACACTTGCGACTTTAATTCAAGTACTTGAGCATCTTCCGTTGTTGAAAGATTTGGGAGACTACGCATAGTATCGTTCATTTCTTGTGTATCGAAATCCGATTCTGATTCCGGCGATGTTTCCGGAGAAGGACTTTGTTTGACTAGTTTCGTTTTACGCCGAGTTTTTATTGGTGAGCGTGTACCACTAGCAGTTGCCGTATTCTTCAACTGGTTACTTGCCGGATTAGGGCTGGTGTTTCGACACTTGTGGCATTTCCATGCATTTTTTCCGGCCTTAGACATAAGATCAAATAACTTTAGACTAGTACTAGTACAGAGCACGTCATAATAACTTGAACACTGTTGACACTTCAAGTAATCCTTGGTTTTAATTGGTTTTATACATTTGGCGCAGATAATTTTTGTATTCGGAGACATGTTTGTTCTCAATTTATAATAAATACAAAAAGTTTTACGATTGCCGGGGATAGAACCCAGACCCTTAGGGTATCGACATATAATGTCACTCCCTTGGACCACTCAACCAAGACTGCAGTTAGACATGTGAGCGAAATTGATGTGCGTATGATCTGCTGTGCCTTATGCTTGGCAGTTCCTGTAGATCACGATAGATGGCATTTGAAATCAAGTGTAACTTATGCTAGTTGGACAGATCGCCTATTTAGAAGTTCGAACATTCAACAAAAGGTGGCGCTATCGTATGATGATTGTTCATTATCATTGAATTTGTTCATTATAATTGTTTTTAGCATTTGATAATTCAAGCACTGATATAAATTTTATAGTCATAAGAATCGGTATGTTTGTCAATCACTAGGGCACTAAAATATATCAATTTTCAAAACAGTTTTTTTTTAACATCATACCGTCAAAGTCTGTCCAGAAAACATGCACTTAATAAAATACATATTTATAACACTTATAGTTTAAGTTTAGTGTAGATAACACTTCCACATGTCACATTCACAGTTTTTAACACTCAGAGTTAGAAGTTTTAAACAATCTCCAGAAAAATATAGTCAGATTATATAGATAGTCAGATTTAACCCTCTAAAAATCACCCTGTATAACTGAGGGTTACGATTTTTTTTCGATGTATATTAGCGTGTAGGATATCAACGGAAAGGTCTTGCAATGTTAGGTTGAAGACACATTTATCAGCATGCGTACGCATTTTGATGATAAAATGTCAGTTTAGTATGAGACCGCGTCCAGCTTTCCGCATCCGTACGCGTGGTTACATGTTTCATACTAAACGGACAATTTCATTAGACAAAATGCGTACGCATGCTGATATATGTGTCTTCGCCTTTATTTTGCTGCACTTTGTCATGTTAAATAAAACCCGTACACACCACCTCTCCAACTCCGGATCCATTCACGTAACTTTCGCGAAGAAAGCGAGCATTGCACAACGTTCCGGAGTATGACGCGACGACCTTCCCGTGACATTGTGGCGTAGGTTGTGTCGGGTTACGTCATCATTGCAATATTTGGAGGGACCGAGGGACTCTATGTATGTATGTATGTAAATTCTTTATTGTACACAAAACACAGGCAAAAATACACATTTTTACAAAAAAAATGACAGGTACAAAGGCGAACTTATCCCTATAAGGGACCTCTTCCAGTTAACCTTTGAGCAAAGGAGTCGTCTATTTGAAGCAAAAGACAGACAAACATACCGTGTACAGTGGATAATATATTTGAGTAATACCAAAAACTAAACTGTTATTATACCAACTAAGATAAACTCATACATCCAATACACATATAATTAAAATATTTAATACATATACGTACATATACTACACATCAATAAATAGAATACTCAACCAATTCACAAAATGTCGGAGAGCCACAACTTTTTCAGATTGTTCTTGAGTGACTTTATTTTAGTAGGTTGGAATAGATAAATATCCTTCTCTTTAAGTTTTACTGGTGGTAGGACCTCGTGCAGGGTCCGCCCGGATAGCTGCCACCGTCTTACCCGTTAACCTACCACTAAATAGATAGTACCGTGTTCCGGTTTGGGGGTAAGTAGCCGTTGTAATTACTAATTACTGGTATAGAGGCAATCGATCTAAGTCCTCAGGGCAGGCATAAGCGATTTTTTTGTTAATATGTCCATGGGGCTCAGTTCCTGCTTTCCATCAGGTGGGCTGAGAGCTCAGTTGTCAATCATAGTCACATAAAATATATATAAAAAAAAATTCGGCCTCTCACTGCTGAGCATCGGGGTGGATGTAGTCGCTGAAGAAAGCCTCTCCATCTACTGCGTTCTTGAGCTTGATGAAGAGCCAGAGATATTGGCTAGTTATTATAGCTAGTTCCTCGGACACCTGGTCGGACCATCCTTACATATAAATCCTACATTTTATTTACAAATAAATACAAAGGTCAAATAACTGTCCTCGACTGCACAATTCCTATAATTAAATCAAACTGTTTATCCTAAAGCCTATTCGTCTTTTTATATTGTCTCTTTTCTTTATACGGAAGCGATTTTTTTTTTTCAATAGCCGAGATATTAATCGCTTACTCGCTTTTAGTGGGACCAGTACCTCATATAGTCTTGTCTTATTTTTCTAGTTAACAATTTTCTATCCTCAAAGTACACATTTCTTGCAGTAAACAGCTGTGAACTTACAATAAGGTTTTTTTTATGCGCAATAAAAATAGGTGAATGGTGATGTTGGTGATGGTAAGATGTATGGTTTCTAAAAACTCACATTTTTAACAAGGCATCAGACAAACAACATACCCATAGCACTCATAAACTCAGTGGCACTACCTACGTACCTACTCGTAAGTCTCGTAACATCAACAAATCGCATTCACCTCTACAAAAAATCACAATGAAACGACACAGCTACGCAAACGGACATAGCATTTAGAGGCGCAATAGAATGAGACAGCTAAACAATTCTGACTGATATGGGCAAATAAGCTCAAATGGAATCGTAATAGAATGAGACAACTACATTCTGAGATCTCCGAGTCTGAACTTCATTCCCCATTTATGAAAGGAGGTTGAGGGCACACGTGGCATTTGAATAAGAAATAGGGACAATTTTGTTTGCGAAAACGCAGCATATGGAACTGGTCTCACCGCGAGCTACTAAAGTAGAGGCATCGTAAGAAGTCGTTTTTGACGTTTGTTTGCACATGAAGTTCTGTAAATGTTGACAGTTAGTATAATAGAGCAAAATGTCAAACTTCATTGTTGCCTGTACGGAATAGTGATGTTACTACTACTGTTGCTGCAATTTACCGAAACGTCAATCGAAATAAATAAGTAAACCTTTTTTTATGGAGGTACGAATAATTGCCATAATAGTACGTATTAATGTAACCACCAAATGACGACTTTTCAGGAGGGCCATAAAACGAAATGGACATTTATAAAGTAAGATGTATCTTTTTAGTTAATTATCCTATCGAAATGATGTTTATCTTGTTTGTTTTATATTTGAGAGGTCTATTTGATAGACAGTTACTAACTGCGACCACACTTACAGTTCAGGAAATGGCTGGTGCTTACGTTAAATATTTTCAAAAAAATTGGAGATACGTTAACAAATCAACACGTTTGGACGTTTCCGTGAAAATACGATGGGAAAGGATTTTGCACTACATATGTATAACATACATATTGTGATCTTTTCTAAAAACCGCCAAGATAAACAAATTTTATGTAAATAGAGTTATATTAGTATGATTAAACAACTGCTTTACTTCATATAATTGAAACATAGTTTTATTACTATGAATTAATCTTAACATCACTGTTAGTAGTTACCTAATTATGTACCTATACACTACAATGACCACACCATTTTATGTTACGTAAGTATATAAAAGTACAGCGGAGAAACCTGGTTGCCTTACCCTTAAAAGAAAATGAGATATAATCGTACCTACAAAGTTTGGCCAATACAAATATTGCTTGCCACCATCCATAAGGTCATCGGTTGAAAAATATTACAATACCAAACGATCAACGTGAAACAAGCTTTAAGACCGGCCAATAAAGCTTATTTGAGTCTATCACGTAAACACTCGTAGTTTTTACAGACAGCGCCGGGCCACGGTGACCCATACCCTGAGCCATACTCATAACTTTCTATAAAAATATGTTTTTAATATTTTTGAAATGTGAATATGTCTGTGTGCTTACAAAACGTATGCATCTACTAATTTTGTTATTTTTACTATATTATACTTACAGTAAATCAAACTTGAATATTCAAGACCCCATTTTCATTAAAAAAATCGTACTCATAATTTTATGACTAAACGTAATTTGTGAAAGTGGTTGTTAGATTCAATCACACAAACATAATTGTGTCAATATATGTTTAGTTTTTATTTTATTTAGAATGTACTGATGACTCGCATGCGAGTCACGGCCATGCGGAAGCGTTGAATCATGTCATGACCCATACGCTGAGTCCTTGGCCCTGAATGAATCAGGTTCAAGTAAAACGTAATCCCACTTACGGAGGCTCTCGCTAACAGAGGTTGTGGATGCTATGAATTTTGCTTATAGAGGTCACGTCCTATCCGTCCTATAAAAAATCCTACCTAAACGCGACTTTACGTCATTATGACGTCTCCGGCACCAAAATTTCGATGCCTGCTAATGATTCTAAGTAAGATTACCAAACACTTTTTTAATTCGGATATTCGGATTACCTAACACTTTTTTAATGGCAAGTACCTACCAGATCTAACGCCCTTTCGCACTTGACAGAAAATTTTACGACGATAAAATCGAGCGTTTCACAACACTATTGTGAGCTGTCAAAAACGACTTCTTACGATGCCTCTACTTTAAGCTATGAACTATCGGCTATAAACACGAACAAAAGATACGCACTCCCGTGTATATAATAGGGTGGATCGTTTTTTTTTATTTTCGGAAATTCAGAAAACAATCTTTATGGATCGAGACTTCGTGGCTAGAGAAACAAAAAATGTTATAACCATTTTTAGATTTACTTTTATTTTGTACTTCGTTTATAGGCCCAAAGATCGGCTCTATTTTTGAGGTTTTTTAAAGAAAAGTCAGTAAGTTCGTGGATATTGTCTGTTTTACTTTTATGTAGAAACAGAATAACTTTATTTGTCGTATTTATTTATATATTTTGTTTACTTACAGATTGTAATAACACTTATAATATACAGGGTGTTCTTTTCGATTTGCGATAAATTAGACAGGTTACTTGGGCCATTAATAGAAGTTGTCTGGTATATCAGCTTTTGGAAAATTCGATAAAAAATATATTTTTTTGTTTTCATACATAATAAATGAAATGGTAAGTGTGAGAGAACCTTAAGAATAAAATAAAAGTTAATCTCAGGTGACTGACGGCACATGTCAAAATAAGTAACATTAGAATGTAATAAAGGTTGCAATACACATGTTCAGTGATTAAACTTATTTTTTTAATAACTCAATAACGGTAAGAGTTAAAACACTAGGTTCTTAGAAAAATTAATTATATTTGACCTAAATATGCTTCCCTTAAAGTTATAGCATATTAAGAAAAACACGCTGTATACAAATAAGTAGAGAACGGACAAATGAGCGTCATTGTTCGCAATAATATGGATATGACTACAAAGGTGGAATGGAAATGACTCTAAGTTTTTATTTTAGATGACATTTCTTAATTTGTGTGTTTCTTTAGTAATTTGAAATAATTTTATACAATAAAGGCATTATAGCTATTACGTATTTAATCGATTTCTGTAAATATTATTTTTGATATGGGTAAACATGAAAATCTGTGTAAATATGAGTACCTAGTCACCTTAAAGAATTAAATTAAAAATTGATATTTGTTTGATTAACCATTTAATCAACTTTGGATACAATATGTCCATATTATTACAAACAAAGATGCCCAATTGTCCGATCTCCTAACAAAGTTTAAGGTGCACAAACCAGGGACCGGACCCGCTTACCCTAACCCGTTTAAAACCCCGGGGTATTTTAAGGCTGGGTTCCGAAAACCCCTTCATTTTGGTAACCTTATTATTCGCTTACCGGTTAACAGATATTAATCGCTTCATTTGAATTAATTCCGGTTAGCGCTTACCAATATAAAAACCCAGGAACGGGTTACCGCTTCAAGCGCTGATTAAATACCAGCAAGCTGTTATAGCTTTTATACGAACTGAATATGGTCTATTATAGTAGCACCCAACTCCACATAAAGGCCCCTCATGCGCGCGCGCTCTTTTCGTTCGAACATACTGAGAGCACGGGCAATTTGAAATATTATTTTTTCTACTGTTTAAAATTCGTATACAGGGAGCCTTTAAAGAACACCCCTAATTAGATTTATCGGATTCTCAGATCACCGGACGTTTAAGAATATCGTTTTTTTAACTGCAAAACATTATTTAAAATAAGTTAAAACAATATTTTATTCGCTTACCGCGATTATTACTCATGAAATAATACAATATAAAACAGATAATATCGCGTATATTCATTAAATTTAACTTCATCCCGACGTTTCGAACACTTTACAGGGTTCGTGGTCTGCGGGCGATTGATAATGGAGGAAATTTGATAGATCTAACTTTATTTTAAGTTTGTACTGCCCGTCACACGGCCTCGGTACCTACTATTTGCAGGGCGGTAGTGCGGCTTTTGTCAAAGGCTATGTAATACGCCGACCAAATAACGCAAATTCAAACAAAAGTGTGCATTATATCCGACGGTGTAGAACTAATTGAGCTTTCCATAGGACTAGGTCGATTTGTGTAAGAATGTCGTATAGTTCATATTTTTTCATTCTTCGAATTGTAATAAATGTAATAATATCGAAATTGGGTGTACCTAGTGTAAAAAATAGTACATGTGGTATCATTCTACGCTGACCACCTGACATGGAGTAGGCATTAGAAGTTTCAAGGTTGGAACTCCATTCTAAGATCCAAGACGACGGCAACTTTTTTTACAAATTTCATCATTATACTCATTTCTGACTAATTCGCATACGTGGAATCCCATTTTCGGGTCAATTCTAAGATCCAAGATGGCGGCAACTTCTTTGCAATTTTCATCATTATAAAGGGTTTAGCAGCCTTACCGAACAAGAGGTGCCTTTCCCCACGGATGAGGTTAATATTTTAGGTGGTGTACTAGCAGGCCCTAAGAATACTCCGTGCTTAATATCAGCTCTAGATCTTCTTTTGTTTCAGAGTTATTCAAGATAATGTAAAATAAACAGGGTATCGTTGAAAGTGGCATATTTCGTAAACTGTTCAAGTTAGATCAACCAAACAAAATTGTGTTTGATAACAATAAAAGAAACTACAAAATGCATATTTTTAACCTGCATCTTGTCCTTATTTTTCATAATAAAAAAAGGTTTCTTGTTTTTTTTTCCATATTTTTTTTTATTTCACGCGGAGGTACACCTACAAAAAAAAATATGCATACATAGCCACTAATGTCCACTGTATACATAAATAAAAATATTTCCGTAAATCATCGTGCGTCATGCCAAAAAAAAAATTTTTTTCAGAAGTAGTCGTTACTGGCATACAAATAAAGTACCAGTGCAGTGTGAACATAAGTTAGTGTGTAGGTATACAATCTGTTACTTATTGTGTAGGTATATATTCTGTTAATTACCGCACAAAATATCATTGACGTAAATTGACTTATTAGTGCATTTGCTATATAAATCAGCCTCTTGTCCAGTTTGTATGCATTTTTTCTTTCCACATATATTTTTTAACGTTTTTTCACAAGACTTACACTTAATTTTTTCCATTTTCCACCAGAAAATGCAACAAATCAAATGTCGAAAACAATACTATGTGTCAAATGTAAAGCTCTCTTTTATAAAGCGAATGTACTAATAAGTCAATTTACGTCAATGATATTTTGTGCGGTAAGTGTCGAGAGATTGTATACCTACACACTAACTTATGTTCACACTGCACTGGTACTTTATTTGTATGCTAGTAACGACTACTTCTGAAAATTTTTTTTTTTTTGGCATGACGCACGTTGATTTACGGAAATATTTTTATTTATGTATACAGTGGACATTAGTGGCTATGTATGCATATTTTTTTTGTAGGTGTACCTCCGCGTGAAATAAAAAAAAATATGGAAAAAAAAACAAAAAACCTTTTTTTATTATGAAAAATAAGGACAAGATGCAGGTTAAAAATATGCATTTTGTAGTTTATTTTATTGTTATCAAACACAATTTTGTTTGGTTGATCTCACTTGAACAGTTTTCGAAATATGCCAGTTTCAACGGCACCCTGTATATTTTACATTATCTTGAATAACTCTGAAACAAAAGAAGATCTAGAGCTGATATTAAGCACGGAGTATTCTTAGGGCCTGCTAGTACACCACCTAAAATACTGACCTCATCCGTGGGGAAAGGCACCTCTTGTTCGGTAAGGCTGCTAAACCCTTTATAATCGTTTCTAACTGACTAATTCGCATACGTGGAATCCGATTTTCGGGTCCCTTCTAAGATCCAAGATGGCGGCATCTTTTTTTGCAATTTTGATTACTATACTCGTTTCTGATTAATTCGCATACATGAAATCCGATTTTCGGGTCGATTCTAAGATCCAAGATGGCGGCAACTTTTTTTAGCAATTTTCATCATTATACTTTTTTTGTCAGCCTCTGTAGCCTAGTTGGTAGTGACCCTGCCTACGAAGCTGGAGGTTCTGGGTTCGAATCCCGGCGAGGGCATTCTTTGTGTATTTATTTATCACAAATTGGTCATGGCTGTGTATGTATCTAAGTATCTACCTATACGTATCTATCTATTATATATATCGTCGCCTGGTACCCACAACACAAGCCTTAATTGAGCTTACCGTGGGACTAGGTTGATATGTGTAAGATGTCCCAAGATATTTATTTATTTATTATTTATTTATTTATACTAATTTCTGACTAATTCGCATACGTGGAATCCCATTTTCGGGTCCATTCTAAGATCCAAGATGGCGGCAACTTATTTTTTGCAATTTTTATCATTACACTCGTTTTTGACTAATTCGCATACGTGGAATCCGATTTTCGGGTTGAAAAAAAGTTGCCGCCATCTTGGATCTTAGAATCGTCTAAGCTGGCAGCCACTCTTTTTAGCAATTTTCATCATTATACTCATTTCTGACTAATTCGCATTATTCGCATACGTGGGATCCCATTTTCGGGTCCATTCTAAGATCCAAGATGGCGGCAACTTTTTTAGCAATTTTGATCATTATACTCATTTCTGACTAATTCGCATACGTGAAATCCGATTTTCGGGTCGATTCTAAGATCCAAGATGGCGGCCACTTTTTAGCAATTTTAATCATTATACTCATTTCTGACTAATTAGCATCCGTGGAATCCGATTTTCGGGTCGATTCTAAGATCCAAGATGGCGGCACTATATTTTTCTTTTTTGACATTTTTGTCATTGTACTCGTTTTCGACTAATACACATACGTGAATCCCGAATTCAAGAGTCCGTTTTAAAATTCAATATGCGCACAATTTTTTTTGTAATTTTTGTCATTATACCTACACGTTTTTGAATAATTTACATACGAGAGACCCGAATTTAGGGTCCATTGTAAGATCCAAGATGGCGCAGTTTTTTTTTGTATGTTATCGAATTTTGTACCTACGCAATTTTAATCATTATACTCGTTTCCGACTAATACACATACGTGGAATCCGAACTTAGGGTCGATTTGAAGATCCAAGATAGCGACATAATGTTTTGCAATTTTCGTCATTATACTAGTTTTTGACTTATTCACGCACGTGGAATCCGAATATTATATTTCCACTGTCTTAGGTACGTACACATACGTAAAAAATTTAGGATCTTAAATTGACCCTAAATTCGGGTATATAAATTAGTCGAAAACGACTACAATGACAATAATAACAAAAAAAACCGGCCAAGTGCGAGTCGGACTCGCGCGCAAAGGGTTCCGTACCATTATCAATTTATTATTAAAAAAATACAGTTAAATCAACCTACCTCAAAAACTATAAAAGATAATTTAATCAAACCAAAAATCGTTGATAGAGTTTATTAATGTGCATAACATATATTTTTTTAGAATTTTATATCGCGTAGTTAAAAAATAGAGGGGGGGGGGGGACACATTTTTCTGACTTTGAGAGCTGATATCTCGAAAACGATTTGCTTAAATAAAAATGTGATTTATAAACCTTCATATAATTTTCAAAGACCTTTCTATTAATACCCCACACGCTTATGTACAAGTAAAAAAAAAATTTCATCCCTCAGTTACATGTATGGAGGGCCCCCACCCCCAATGGTTTTTTTTACAATTAGTATCATAATCTTGTAGCGGTTCATACAACACATATCCTTACCAAATTTCGTTACTGTAGCATTTATAGTTTCCGAGTAAATCGGCTGTGACAGACGGACAGACGGACAGACGGACAGACGGACATGACGAATCTATAAGGGTTCCGTTTTTGCCATTTTGGCTACGGGACCCTAATTAAAACACTGTACCGCCATCTTGGATCATAGAATGGCCTTGAAAATCAGATTCCACGGAAGCGAATTAATCAGAAACGAGTATAATAATCAAAATTTCAAAATAAGTTGCCGTTATCTTGGATCTTAGAATGGACCCGAAAATCGGAATCCACGTATGCGAATTAGTCAAAAACGAGTGTAATGATAAAAATTGCAATAATAAGTTGCCGCCATCTTAGATCTTATAATCAACCCGAAAATCGGATTTCACGTATGCGAATTAGTCAGAAATGAGTAGTTTTTGATTAATGCGCAATCGTGGAATCCGATTTTCGGGGTCCATTCTAAGATTCAAGATGGCGGCAACTTTTTTAGCAATTTTCGTCATTCATTTCTGACTAATTCGCATACGTAGTATCCCATTTTCGGGTCCATTCTAAGATCAAAGATGGCGGCAACTTTTTTTTGCAATTTTCGTCACTATCAAACCCCGGATGACGGGAGCAAAAATGCGTTTGTCATTAGTGCTTACTTAAATATCGACTATTCTATCGACATCCATACCAACATTTTATGAATTAGAAATGTATTGATCAACAGTAATTTATGCAACCGTACGTAATCAGAGGGATTGCGATCTAAAATTGATAAACAATAATATGTCAACAATACCTAGTACCATATGACAGTTACAAAACCAAAAATAAAGCCTAAAAAGCAGCTTGAATGTCGTTCAGAATTTCAAAGTCCACTTGTTAAGATTACCTTTACATCCTAAAAAGACTAACAAGACTAAAAAAATTGGTGAATTCATATTAAAAATCGTATATATTTTTGATATCTGGAAAAGAAGTGGAACTACTAGGGAAACATAATTAACATAATCTATAAATTTCAAATTAAAAAATCGTTCATATGGATGTCGATAGATTAGTCGATATTTAACTAAGCACTAGTGACAAACGCATTTTTGCTCCCGTCATCCGGGGTTTGGTCATTATACTCATTTCTG
>JALPQI010023488.1:0-16168 GCA_025490895.1 Thaumatotibia leucotreta
TAGGCAAGTAACAACTTCAGTACAAAATCTGACACGCTCGGCCGCCATACAAATGAATGAAGTTGTTTCTTCTATCCAAATCTAATTCTGTGCTCACACTAATACACCACGAGTGGGATAGATAGACAGTAAGTCCGCGTTAGTGGCGTGGCGGCAACTCATGGTAGGCACACTGGAGCGAACTTTCCTAATGTTTTTATTATCGGTGTCGTCACTTCCCGTCTTCTCAACCGCCTCGTTAGAAATTACTTGTTTTTTAGCCGTTTCCATTGTATTTCGTTTATTTTTCGAATAGTGCGGAAATTCTGAATAGTGACAGTAAAAATAAAATCTTAGAATATTTAGTCACACTTTGTTCTGCGGGAATTGACTTTTCTTATAGGTATTATTAAATTCACAAGAACGTGAACATATCAGTACAATATCTTTATTTTCTAAACTGTACATTTTATGTACATAAATTAAATCAAGCTTACCTAACCTAACCTAATATCTAAGATTGGCCCTTGTGGCACTGTACCGAGGATGCTGGCGGCATTTCCTCGCTGTATCGCAATGTTGTTGATTCCAGAGCTAAAACTTAAAGCATCAAAATATCAGTAACTAACCTACTGTATTGCTTATTTATTTTTATTAAATTAAAGACATAAGTGATATCCCAAACAAACAGTCAACAAAATTTGGTTGATTCGAATTTTCTACACGCCTTCATTTTCCGCACTGGCGCGACCCTAATGCAGTAGAACCTGCTTGATACGTTCACGTTTAATACGATTTACCGCATCATACGCCATTTTATGCCGGTCCCTGTAAGTTTAGTCATGTTTTCCTTCATATTTTCACGATTAATACGATTTATCATCTCGTTTAATACGCTATCTGTAATCCAAGTTATGTTGCCGTATGGCATTGTGTACTTATAAAATGTAGGCTGTAATGTTATAATAAATTCAATTCTAGCGACGGCTATGTAGGTAACTTTGTTCCATAGACGAAGTGACCGGTAAAGTTTTTAATTCCATCTCATGCACCTGCAGGTGCAACCCTAGTGCAATTTGTTTCATTGATTTCTTTTGTTTATCTGGACATTAGAATCAGTTATATCTATTCATATGTAGGTATAAGAAAAATACATCATAGCAAACATTTCACTGAAAAATTACAAAATGCAATTTCATATTTTAAAGACAAACTGGTCTTAATCGCGTAAACTTACGTTTAATTATATCCTGAAGTTTCGGGCATGACGTTAAGACGCGTTTTTTGTCTCGTCCCTACACATTCGTAATAACGAGGTTTCACTGTATAGCTATTTAATTGCTTCAGTAAAATCTGCTGTATTGTATTGCACGTATCCAAGAAAATCGCTTTCAACAAGCTTTTTGTTAAAACTTCAATCTAGTAGAACGAACGAATCACCATTTATTTCAAATCTCCTCAAATTCAGATCAATTTTCTCGGCATGCAACGATATTTGAAAAATATCAAATAAATTGAATAGCAATCTATTTTAGGAACTAGAAAATTGGCAGTAAATTGATATTGATTTGTTCTCAATTGTAGTTTGGTGCCAAATTGTGTTTCAGGAAAAAAAAGAAAAACATAGCCATGCGAAGTTTGTTAGTTTGCTTCTTGTGATTATGTGCCGTGTGGTGGCACTGTAAGAATTCATTTGTCACCACTCCAACTCTTCCCGCGGGTGTCGTAAGAGTCGACTAAGGGATTGAAGTGTCATTGACCATTCTTTGATTTGATTGATGACGGGTAGCAGCGTTACTGCGATCGCCAATCCGCTTGCCCAGCGTGGTGATTATGGGCTTTTACCTCCTAATGCGTCTATACGCATAGTTGATAGGAGAGGCCTACGTCCAGCAGTAGACTTAGATAGGCTGATGATGTGAACTCTTCCCGTGGGTGTCATAGGCGTCGACTGAGGGATTGAAGTGTCACTGACCATTCTTTGATAGAATATTGATGATGCAGCGTCATCATAGCGGACACATTACTGCGATCGCCGATCCGCTTACCCAGCGTGCGACTAGTAGCGACTATAGGCATAGTTTATAGAAGAGGCCTACGTCCAGCAGTGGACTAACTCCTTTACTTTCCAACTCATGGTACGGCTACCGTACCCGAGAGACGTTAGCCAAGTAATTGAGTTCGACTTTTGCTTGACTTTTTAAATCGACATCCAAAAGCTCGTAGCTTCAAATTAGTGATGTGAATATTTCTGTTATTTTTTGTCAAGGAAGGAAATTTTGAATTTAAATGTACGTAATCATAAAAATGCCAAAAATTTATGAAACTTAATAAATTAAGGCTTGTGTAAAGCGATATTACGATTAAATAATTGGAAACCAAATACACTTTAAATGAATCGGAATTAAGTATTTCTTTAGCATTTTGTGCTTAAAATAATCGATAAATGTAAAATAAAAATAATCGAAATGACTTACAGAATAGGCATCTATCTTTTATCTCCTGCCCATCATCAATCTTTTATCAAATAATGGTGAGTGACACTTTAATCCCTTAGTCGACTCTTGCGACACCCGCACGAGTTGGGGTGGTGACAAATGTATTCTTACTGCCGTCACCACACGGTGCAATTATTGATTTTCATATTTAATGCTTTTGTACATAGATTAAATCTAACTAATCTACTTAACCTAACCTATATCTAAGATTGGCCCTTGTGGCATTGTACCGAGGATGCTGGCGGCATTTCCTCGCTGTATCGCAATACTGATGCGTTCTGCGAGGAAGTCGCCAGCTCTTCGGTCTTTAGTTACATGCTTTTAGTTTTTATATCGATATGTCGATAGTCCATGGTCCTTTACATCACTATTAACTCGCTTGTTAAGCCAGCAAGCGTCGTAAAAGTTCACAAGGAAAGCTTTTTACGTCCTGCATTCGGACGCATCGCGATGGCAAAGATGTTCAGTGTAATAGCTCTAGACGTTGTTAGTATTAAGAATACTGACACCAGTAATAAAAAAACCGGCCAAGAGCATGTCGGGCCATGCTCAGTGTAGGGTTCCGTAGTTATTCAAAAATGATTGGGCCGATAATGTTCGAAATAGTTTTATTTTAAAGTATTCTATAAGCCCACTATTCATGTTTTTTTTTGGACCTACGGATCAAAAATTGTCAGCCTCCGTAGCCTAGTTGGTAGCGACCCTGCCTACGAAGCTGGAGGTTCCGGGTTCGAATCCCAGCGAGGGCATTATATGTGTATTTATTTATCACAAATATTTGTTCCTCGGTCATGGATGTCTATGTATTTAAGTATTTATTTAGACTTTATTGTACAAAAGAACAGCTTAATGTACAAAAGGCGAACTTAATGCTATGAGGCATTCTCTACCAGTCAACCTTAAGGCAAAGCAGAAAAGATTGTAGGCGGTGCATTTGGAAACACGTAGTAAACTATTAATACCTACATACCTAAAGCTGAGTACGTGGATTCATATCCGTCTTACTGTTTAAAATATACAACTAAAAAAAACAATTCGATTTGTCATTTGCCATAAAGCCGCTTCGTCAGTTTATTCATATGAAGATACAAGGAAATCTCGTCTTTATGGTAAGCGACAAACTGGTACGTTTTACTAAAAAACACATATGTGCGAAGGAACATATTTATTTATTTAATCTTTATTGCACAAAAAGAAAAATACAATTGTACAAAAGGCGGACTTAATGCTACAAGGCATTCTCTACCAGTCAACAAATCTGTCAAAGTCTACCAGTCAAATATTTCATTAATACCTATTCATATTTTATAAATGTTTATTCAATTATATCATTCGGCGAAGATGTCGTCGATAACAATAAAATACTCGTATTATGCGTACCAGTCATATCTTTGCTCTTCTATTATGTATTTCCATACCTTTACCACCATTGCGAGAAGAATGCGTCTGAATGCAGGACGTAAAAAAGCTTTCGTACTGCACTTTTACTGCACTTCCTGGGTTTGTCTGGGTAGCCAAAGCCGGCATTTTATACAGCTTTATCTGGCTTTTAAGATTCTAACCATTCGGGTCCATAGACGCGATATTAAGTGGTATATTTATTGTGTGAAATATTAGTGGCATTTATAAATGCCAGCGTAATCGTCGCTCGATTTAGTTTATGAATGGTTTGTTGAAATGTCACCGAATCAAAGACAAGAAATATTTTAATGGTGTATTCCTCACTATACTATGGATATATTATATAGGTTATACAATCATCATGAAACCATTATAGTACTGGCCACTATTTCACTATAATGAAAAGTGCGACAGTTGTAATTAATATGGGTAATAAAATGGTAAATAATAGTACATTACTGCAGACGCCGGGAAAGATGGGCTTATCGGCTGAATAGGTATGGACAGTGATACGAAGCCGGTAAGCCCATTTCACGGCGAGGCATGTATATTGTATAGTGCTTTTCTCAAACATATACAATGAAATAAAAAATACGACAATCATAAAACATAATTTAGCTGTTTAGCCCCTCCATGAAAACCGACGCCATGTTTAAAAAAAAATTTACTTACCGGCCTAGGCCGTTAAATTCGTATGAAAATTCTTTACTATTATCTCGAGGTCATCCGCCTGCAACGTCATACTTTGAAGCCTATTATGACGAACATAATGACAACATTTCATTGCACATTTGAGAAAAATATTCTACAGGGTGACCCATAAGTCGTTAACAGAAATACAGGTTTGTAGTGCGTGTGCCCGCTGCAGGATACTATCGCGAGTGCAGACTTCTGGCTGAAGGGCGTCGTGTTTCGGCAGTTCCGGGGAAATCTGCCAAATCCTACGCCGGATTACACGACGAAGCGGAGCCACGTCGTTACGTCGCCTAAATCAAGCTAGTTTTAAGTTGTTTTTATTTGATTTGTAAATTAAATTTTAAGTTCGCAGTGACTTGGTTTTTACTGTTATGCTGTGAAATTTATTGAAATAAAAAAAATATTATATAGATAGATAGATAATAGATAGATTCATTTATTTCTTCACAAAAATTACATGTTATCTGTTTACAAATAGCATAAATTCACAAAAAGATCGTCAAGTGTATAAAAACAATAAAATTACAATATATTATGTTCAATTTAAAATAAAAATGTCTAATCTACTATTATTTATAAATTGGTGATGTAGATATGAAGCGATCAATATGCGATAAGTCCGAGGTCGGTCGGTATTTGAGTTTGTATACGATCTCATTCATAGATTTAAGTGTGCGTAGATTAAATATCAGGACGATGGTTCACTTATCACTATCAAGGACTCCGCAGCAAACATGGGGAAAAAGTGGTTTCAGTCAAATCGCTTGAAATTTTAATATTATCAGTTTCAAGTCTCCTGTTATTTTTTTCATAAGGGCATAACTCTTTTAGACTTAGGTATACTTCCTATACAAAAAAAATCACTTGACATTCACAAGTGCTTTGCGGTGAAAAACATCGTAAGGAAACCTGCATACACGTGTGAAGAAATTCAAAGGTGTATGTGAAGTCCCCGACAAGTACCGGGCCCGCGTTGGGACTACGCAAAATAGGCACGTATGATGTCGAGTTGCGGAAATAATGGCCAGAATTAGCAATGTACAAGTTGCAGAACATTCTCAATATTTCCTAAAATTACTGGAAATTTTCATGAAAACATTCTCACGCAAGTTGCTGGGGTTATTACGGCATGTTCTGAACATTCGACGATCGCTACATTTGACATTTGAGTTCCACACTGGTGACTGTATCACCTCATCAAGTGTCGAAAAATCTGGCCTTAAGGCTTGGCAATAAATGTGCGAAGAACAATATCAAGAACTTTCTATGAGAACATTCCCAATTATAAAAACTTCTCTTTGGTATATTGCTAGCCAGAATACAACAACAACAACAAAAACTTCCTATACAGATATATACTTCAGATATTTTAATGAATGCATCATCTATATAACCGAGACAGATGCCATTGCATTCATACAGGGTGACATTTGAGTCAGAGCGTGAACGTTCCTAGTACACTGTTCACTCCTATAGCCTTAGGCCAGCCTGTAAGTCCTTACGTAAGTTATAGGAACGGGGCTTTACTAAGGAATGAGATAGTGATATTCACCTCTCATTCCTTAGTGTGGCTCCGTCCCTACAATTTACGTAAGAACTTACAGGTGTACGGCTGGCCTTATGATGGGACCGTGTTTAAACGTTTGTTGACAACATGTTCTAACAAGTATGTAAGTGCGAAAGTGACGAGTAGCACGATAAACGGTAAACTGTTGACCATGGTCAGCCAGGGTCGAGTTTTATAATAGTACATTACGACACAAGTGCGAAAAACATGAATTTCGTAACGAGTGGCGATGTTTTTAAAACACGACCGATAGGGAGTATTTTAAATCGACACGAGTTACGAATTTCGGTTTTGCACGTGTCTCGTACAACGTTTTTAGTGCAGGCCCTCCAAAGTTTTGGACCTGACGTAAAATGACAATTTTCGCACTAGAGCCTAAAAAAGGCACCATCTGTACTAAAAAGTTACATTTTACAATTTCGCTGTTTGCCTCTCTAACGCACGCACCCATTAGCTTAAAAGGGAGGAAAACAGCGACATTGTAAACTGTAACTTTATAAAACGCGACCCTGCTCCACGACCTAAATCTCCTTATATAAGTGGCCGCGCTGCAGGTACGCTGTGTCAACTCTTGCGCAGAAATCGGAGCTATCTCGCTAGATGCTGCCAAGCGGACGCTTGTTCCGTCTCCGCTAGCAAGCGATCACTCACCGACGATTATAGACGAGATTATGTCACTTTTCTTTATTAATGTCTTCTGTGTGCCAAGAATATGATATACTTATTGGAAGTTAATGTGATTGTTATAAAATAAAGGATATTTTTTTACTAACCCATTTGAGTGTACCATTTCTGGGCAAAAGCTTCTTCCCATGACCTGTGCCACAACTCCCTAAACCGAGTTTCCATCGTGACCAAATAATCGACATGTTAAGACCGAATTTTGGACACTGCTTTCAGCAATATTTCTATGCTATTATGTTTGCAATTGATTCTTAGGATTGTGTCGGGCATTGGCGTATCAATAAAATACTGCAAATAATCATCAAATAAAAAATCGACAAACGATTTCTCAAAGACCGCATTTTCTGACAGCGACTTGGTGCAAACGGGGCCATGTCGAGGTTACGACTATACGCGTTCGGTAAAAAATAATTGAAAATCGGTTCACGATTCTTGGAGATATCGAGTATCATACGTACGAAAAACCAGTTGAATTGGGAACTTCCTCTTTTTATGAAATCTGTTAATAAGTATACAAAAAAGAGTCCGCAGATAGTTTATAAAATATAATTTTACATGAAGAGTCTTATCTAGTTTTTCATAAAGAGAACCTCCTTCAAAAATCGACTCAGGTAAACATCGTACATACATTTTTAACTTGCAAATACCCCAAAGCACTTCCCGTGGGCCACATTCAGTATTCCGCGCAAATACGCTCCAACACTTTCCGGAATGTGTGTTTCATATTCACGCCCACATCTCAATAAGTATGTGCCGGAGATCTTCTCTACTAAATTCAGCATAGGCGTATACCAATTGTCAGAAGAATCTAAAAAAAATGTAGAAGAAAAGAAAAAAAAACCCGTCAAGATAAGAGCATTCCATGAGCAATACCATGGGTGTTGCAGGTGTCCATGGGCAACAGTGATCGCTTACCATCAGGCTATACGTATGCTTGCTTGCCTCCTAAAAATAATGTAAACAAACCTAAAAAAAACACTTTTGGAACACAATCTTGGTTTTATTACGAACTTTAAATCTTAAACCTCGATATCAGAAACATTTTTTACCTAACTAGTGGGAAAAAATGAACTTTCCGCACGCTTCGCGGGCGGTAATTTCTCTTTTTGACGCACTTGTTATGAAAAAAATCGTTCCTTACACGTGCAAAACTTTTTTTTAACTCGAGTGATTGTCGCCCTCGTTTCACTCGGGCTCCAACTTTCACCCTCGCCGAAAAAAAGTTTTCCCGCACTAGTTAGGAAATGTAGTATAGTTAAAATTATTGATGTTCATTAGTAATAACTTAAAAATACATGTGCGAACGTGCCTATCGATATTTAAAGTATTCAATGACGTCAAATACTATGGAAAGTCAGCCTTATTTATTTAAATTTTTTTCAGATTCTACTAACGATTGGTATAGTTTAAACGAACATGCAGACGCGCGTATAATAAAAAAAAAAATAAAATTAAAATTATTTATTTTCAGAACACACATTGTACAACATATTTGCAGAGACTTTGACACTAGGCTGAGCCTGTCCTGCCGAGCCTCTTTATCTAATATAAAAATTATCTAATATCTGTATTTGTAGCCGTACCATGAGTTGCAAAGTAAAAATTACGTTAGGTTTTACTCGATACGTAAAGCAGGCCATCGCGCTCGCTACAATAAATAAGAGCAAGCGCGATATACAGGGTGTTTGGTTAGCGGTGTCGGAGCTTTTAAGGGCTTAAACTACAATTCGATTTTATCGATAAATTACCATACAATTTTTTTTTGTGCCAACGATAATTAAATGGCGGCCATTTTAAAATTTCAAACAGACGAATACGGGCGCACGTGATATTTCTGGAATTATACGTTTGTTATCGGTCCCATCCCTGCAAAAAAAATCTCGTTAGAGAGCTTATTAGATAAGCAAACTAATTAAGGTATCATTTGACTCAACTATTTGAACAACGAGGCTAAAAAAATTTTTTTAAATTAAAAATAGTAAAAAATTCACCTTAATTTTTCAATTAATTTAATTTTGCATGAAAACTAGGTCGTTAAGATAGGTTTTTGGTGTTGTTATTTGTTAGTACAGGATGTTAGCTAAAACATACACTGGATGGATGGAAGGCGGCCACTTCACTAGTCAGTACACTGCTGACATTCATTTGTTTATGAATTTTGCGCTAAATGCAGCTGTTTTGGTGTATGTTTGAGCACTTGTAATTCCTAAAGTACTTAAGGTATAACTGTAATTATGGTGTTATTTTTTAGCTAACATACTGTACTAATAAATAACAACACCAAAAACCTATCTTAACCACCTAGTTTTCATGCAAAATTAAATTAATTGAAAAATTTTAGCCTCGTTTTTCAAATAGTTGAGTCAAATGTTTAGCTTAATTAGTTTTCTTATCTAATGAGCTCTCTAACGAGATTTTTTTTGCAGGGATAGGACCGATAACAAACGTATAATTCCAGAAATATCACATGCGCCCGTATTCGTCTGTTTGAAATTTTAAAATGGCCGCCATTTAATTATCGTTGGCACAAAAAAAAATTGTATGGTAATTTATCGATGAAATTGATTGTAATTTAAGCCCTTAAAAGCTCCGACACCGCTAACCAAACACCCTGTATACACGTTAGACAGAAAAATCATTAGAACAAACAATATTTAGGAACAACCAAGTTAGGATCAACAATATCAGCAAAACAAAAATATGCAATGTTGAAATGCCATTAATTTGCCGATAAGTTGTTATGCGACAAATTCTTCGAAATAAAAAAAATATGCCACGTGATATAAACCCCAACGCAGCATCTAGAGTGCAGTATGTGAACATTGGGCCCGAGGGACCTCGTTGAGTATTTTCGACGTTGGCAAATTCCGATCATGACTTGACCGTAACTATATTCCGATTTTTACTAGTTTTGAATTTACACGTCAGTCGAAGGGTTCTTATTGTTCTTACCCCCTTCACAAAAACTTAAAAAGCTTTATGTTACGTTATTTGTGTTATGTATACTCCATTTCAAATACCATGGCCCGATGCCACATAAAACTTTGCAGTGGCATCGGGCCATGGTATTTGAAATGGAGTATACCTTTCTATCAAACTACCACTAATTTTACCCACACTTTCGACGAGCCAACTGGCTGATCCACCCAATTGTCACTAATGGACAACCCGGCAATGTACTCGTAAATGGTTGCTCGATAAACGTCAGTCGCAAGACGCGTAGTCGCCGCGTGAACAACGTGTGGTCAATGTGTGACGAACGTGTCGGGGTTGACCTTTAGTGTAAGTCATAAGTCATTTATTCATAAAGCCAGTTCATACGTCAAAATATAGGACATACTTCATTATCTCATACAAATATACAATATATAATTGAAACAGTTGAAATTACTAATAATTATTATGTGGTGAACGTTATTACAGTACGGATAAAAAAAAATATTGTAGCGTTTTTTTTCCCCAGGTTTAAAAATTCGTCATAGCTGTAAAACGGGTGCTCAACAAGCCAGCGTCGCGTAGATCACTCGTCGTACAATACTTTCATTTTTATTTTTTTCTAATAAACTTAGAACATACGAGTAATATGACATAGGGCTTACTTAAATTTCAATATTTGGCTTAGAGGTGAGTCACCGTTGAGTTTTTATATTTTTTGCACATCACAAACATCATCATCCTATCTCAGTCCACTGCTGGACGTAGGCCTGTTCTATTACATATCCATATGGACGCATTAGGAGGTAATGCCCATAATCGCCACGCTGGGCAAGCGGGATGGCGATCGCAGTATTGTGTACATTACGTTGACGCTGCTGCTCACCATCAATGCTCAAAATCATTCAATAAAATGGTCCGTGACACTTCAATTCCTTAGTCGACTTTTATGACACCCAGTTGGAAAAGTTGGGGTGGTGACTAGCAATGTACCGAGAAAAATTCCATAAGTTCCGAAACTTCTATAGAGAATGTTCTCGGCAATGAAAATTTTACCAGCAATCTAATCATGCCAAAACCGTTGTATCTCATATGGCTTTTAAGGTGTATATTATGTCTTGTTTACTCAATTGTGAAATATAATATTCTTCATAACACTTTTTAGAAGTACTAATGGAAATATTCTCAATAAGAACTTACTCCCGAATTCTCATGAAAATTCTCTGAAATTTCCGAGTACATTCCCGCAATTTTGATAATGTTTTGCAACTTGTACCTACATTGCTAGTGGTGACAAATGTATTCTTACTGCCGTCACTACGCGGCAATATTATAATATGCAAAGACCTTTATCATTCTTGTTTCTCCTCATAAAGAAACTCGTCTATATTTTTGCTTCATTTGTGCTAACAAACATCCATGTTATTCACAATCGTCTTAATTTATTGCTCTCAATAAATTACCTAAGAGAAACTAACACAAACAATAGATATTTTACTATCTAAACACATACTTTCTAGATATCTCTATTCTATCTAGATATAGATGATGAGAGTCATCATCATCATCATCATCATCAACCTATCTCTGCCCACTGCTAGAAATATGCCTGTCCAATCACCTACGCTTTTGGTAAAAGTAAAAAAAAATGGCCGCGGTATCCGAGACCTTAGGCTAACGCTTAGTAGCATATCGTAGTTTTCCCTCTCTGTCACTCTTTCATATTAGTGCGACAAAGACGTTACAACAACGGTACAAAGACGAGTTAGCTGCCTTTCGTTTACGATTGACGATAAAGCGTTAGCGATTGGCAACTTGGCTAAGCACCCAGTTCTATTATACATACAATTCTCAACTGCAACGACATGTTTTTGTCTGTGACATGTTTATCATAATAAAATCTGTTAACCTATATTACTTAAGATGTTCAATATAATATCACCAGCCTTATTCCATTGACCATATGGTCTATTTTTCCTTGTACGTGAAGGGCAGTAAGGGCGTTTCGTTTAGTAAGTTGTTATGACTATAGGGTGAAGAGTGAAATACATGTTTGGAAGATCACTTCTGAACTAATTTATATAAATAATGTACTGTAACTAATTTATACTACTATGCGATAAATACAGTGAATAAGATTCTTAGGGTATGAGTAACAAGTACATAATATTCCTTGTCGCAAGTCTCTGAGTTTTTGTAAAGCCAATTTTTTGCTTAGGCTAAATCTAACACATGTGAATGGTCCACGGAAAGAACATGTCTTGACTAGACTAGTCAATTCAAATTACAGAAGGGAAAACCACCTTACTTTTAACAGAATAAGGTGTGAATTTGCCCAGATTTTTTTAAGCACTGGACATGTTTTTTCTGTGGACCCTTCATATTAAGAAGTAGATATTCGTTTGTGCTCTTTTCTGTTCCCGTTTTCTGTCATCAATCCTTTACAAGTTAAATTTGATAAACTTCCCGGCTTCCGATTGAACTGCTATTTGTGTATCTACACAAGTATAGTACATTACTATATAGGACGGGAAACGAAGGGCTACAGGCCAAGTAGATATATCTGGCCGAAGGAACTGAGGCCAGATAGGGATACGCGGCCTTTAACCCTGTTTCTCGCCGAGATTTGTACAGTGCTTTTCACAAACTTGCCATTAAATAAAACGAATTGATTTCGCCGAACCATACTATTTAATTTGTAAATAATACAGTATCATAAAACGTTAGCAAAAATTCGCGCCTATGTTTTTTTATCTGTTTGAGGGTATCCTTTTACCTGGTGGTATAGACATTAGTTCTAAGGTTTTTTTTTTTCTGTGGCTGAATGTCAAGACCTAGTGTCACAATTTGACGTTTCAAAACAAAAGACAGTTTGTTTGCTGTCCTAGGTGTGAAATAAATACATGAAATTTCTTTACATATCATCTTAGCATATGACACCGGATACATAGGATTTCCTGGTTTAATTTAAAGTAAGTAACATCAACGTTCCGTAGCAAGTTTGTGAAAAATATGTAACATCATCTTTAGTACAGAGAGAGGCTTTAGTGCGAGAAGTGGGTCATTTTACGTCAGATCCAAAACTTCGGAGGGCCATCTATACTAAAAAACGTCGTACGAGACACGTGCAAAAAGGAAATTCGTAACTCGTGTCGATTTAAAACACTCCCTTCCCCTCCCTTTTTAGCACTTGTGTCGTAATGTACTATTATGGCTGTATGATATTTGATTACGAAACACTTAAAATACTCTAATTTCCAGCTAAAATTCTTGCGTAAACACTTCCCAAACATTTTACGAATTCGTCAAAATGACGTCGCCACGTCAGATGTTTATCTTCACTTCATTCATTCGGAACTAAATATAAATGTGTTCCACTTTCTGGTTGTATCCTCGGCTACGGAAATATCGGAATCGCCTTTGTGCTTGTAAATATGTAAAGGTGCATTCAGACCAAAAGGGCATTCGCTGATCTATCCCCCACTCTACGAAATCAACCAATCACGTTTTGTGTAACGATCGAATTTCGTGGAGTGGGAAGTTAGAATAGCGAATGTTCGCTTGGTCTGAATGCACCTTAAGCTATCAAGTTGTTAAGAAATATTTGAACGTTACTTTTAAAATAAGTATACAGATTATTTAGCACCCGTTAAAAGGGCACAAGTAAGTATAAAGGTCACTAGATAAATTCTGCAACAAGTAGACAAACATAAAACAAAGAAGAATCATATCTCAAATTTACGTTTTTAGTCTCAATCTGTTTTAATCTGTTCTATTCTGTTCTGATGACCTGGTGAAGGTCGCTGGAGTCCGCTGGATGCGGGTGGCACAGGACCGGTCAATGTGGCAATCATTGGAGGAGGCCTATGTTCAGCAGTGGACATCTTTCGGCTGACATAATGCTGATGATGATGATCTGTTTTATTTGGGTAAATTAAAGATAAGACTGTAAATGTTTGACCGCCGAACATGGTTTACGGCCTATGGACAGTTTTGAAAACTATACAGTATTGCAAAACTTATCTAGTGACCTATGTATTATTCTGATTAGGAAAAATAACTACAGCTTGCCTAGCCAAGATGCGAATCTGCAATCGTATACGATAAGCATGAACAGCAAGGGTATAAATATGTATACACTTTTTTACTTATGTCTGGAATATAAGGTCTAAAATTGTATATATATTTACGCCCCTGACTGAACCATAATGCTCACTCAATTATGTAATTCTGATTGACGATTACGAGATACTTATTTGAAAAAAACAGTTAACTATCAGCTAATAATATTTCAAGGTAATAAAGAATCAGGATACAGCTGTATCACTACAAAATGTTGGAAAAATAGGACTCATTTTAAAATTTTAAAACATTTTATAATGAGCTGACTGAATATGACGTTTAATATATAAAATTAATTTTAAATTGTTAGCCATTAAACATCGGAAACATATCTGCAACACAGGCTTCGTCAGAGGGCAACAAACGCAAAATAAATCAGCAATAGGCTTAAATACAATACGTACAATTTTAAATTGTACATAAATAGTAATAATTTTAATGTTGACGATCTTTTTGTGATATTTTGTAAAAAAAAAACATGTATGGAATTGTCATGAAGAAATAATTAAATCTATAACTATTATTGTATTTTTTTTGAAATAAAAATCATTTATTAACAAAAATATAGTAACAAAAGGGTAATTTTAATCTATATATCTATCTATCTATCCATCCATCTACGAGAATGAATATAAATTTATATTTTTTAATGTTCATGTCGACTCCATTGTTCTCAAACGTCTTACCATAATTAAAAATCCGAATCTTGTTAATATGACATTCGAACATTTTGTTCTTACTTTTATGATTTTTGTCTTAGGGTTAAGCGATTGTTACATATAACTTCATCATTATTATTTTATTATTGACATTAAAAAGTGCTGTATTCTCCTGCCTACTTGAATAAATGCCTTTGACTTTGACTTTAACTTTTCAGTTAAACACACGAATATATAACTCTACCACACAAAAATACCAGATAATGCTTATTCTAACATAAAGCTACGCACTAAATTCTAGACTCAGACATCTAGTATTTATGTTAGTGCCTACATTTCGGCCTATGTTTGAAATATGGCCGGCCGTTCCGATACCTGCCCCATAAATTTAGGTCTGACATGACGCATAGCGTTTCGCACCATACAAATCATTTCTTTTATTAGATAATCTAGAGAGATGTGGGGGCATGTAATTCATATAGGCTTATATGATATCCCGAAACTATGGGACATGAAAGGAAAGTGCTTTAAATATCGTTGATAAGGTATTTTGTTCACATAAGACTTTGTTACTTTTATAAGTTAGTGACTCTACATTCAAAGATTTTTTAAAAATTACTTGCTTCGTCTGAGAATCGAACCGACGTAAATTTGTCAGCCACCGTAGCTTAGTTGGTAGTGACCCTGCCTAAGAAGCTGGAGGTTCCATGTTCGAATCATTTAGGTCAATTAATAACGTTTGAGACCATCAGGAAAAATAACATTAGAAAACAAATTACTTTTGTGCCAGTAACCACAAGCCGTGTTGAACGAATGAAAGAAAGTTTAGTGCAGACGCTACCTACTCTGTCTTCCAACATTAACTCCAATGACATGTATAATTCATTCTTTAACATTTTTATGAAACATTACAACAAAATATTCACTTCCAAAAAGATTGTGGTTGGTGGTGCATCTGCGTTTAGTGAGTGGGCAACTGCGGACTTGTATGAACGTAGACGAGCACTGTATGCATTGTATGAGGAACGGCGGTTTAATACGAGTGATGAATTTAAAGAACACGTCAAACAATATTCTAAGAAATTTAAGATTGATTGTAATAAAGCTAAGCGCGATTATTTGTCCCAAAAAATTAAAAATAGTTCCGACATCATTAAATCAACCTGGAAAGTGATTAATGCGGAGACTGGTCGATCAAAGCACAGATTCCACGATCCTAAATTAAAAATTAATGGCAAAATAATAGAGTCAAGTTTAGAAGTAGCAACAGAATTTGAGCACTTTTTCACCGATATACCAGTCTCCATAACTAAGGATTTAAATTCATCACCCTCGGCTGCCACTATATTATTAAGAGATAACGTCCCTATGTGTAGTAACGACTTTAATTTTGAACATATTCAAATCTCAGATGTAATAAAGGCATTTAAATCCATCAATGTAAAAAAAACTTCTGACCTCTGGGGAGTCTCTGTTCATGTCGTCAAATCCCTTATTGAAATCGTAGCACCTGAATTGGTAGTAATATTTAATCAATGTGTTGATTGTGGTGAGTTTCCTGATCTTATGAAACATAGTAAAGTAACTCCTTTATTCAAATCCGGTAGCACTTCTGACCCCACTAATTT
>JALPQI010023489.1:0-12510 GCA_025490895.1 Thaumatotibia leucotreta
AGTGGAGTGATAACGCGAAAGATTGGTGTCACTGGAAAATATGGCATGCGTTCTGAGGCTTGTTTATTGTAGTAAAATATTAACCGACTTCAAAAAAGGAGGATTCTCAATTCGACTGATTTTTTGTACTCGATATCTCAGAAAATTGTGAACCGATTATCAGTTATATTTTTTTATCGAACGGCTACAAGATGAGATGGTTGGATGGCTGAGATGGTCCTGCTGGCACCAAGGCGGGGTCTCATGACGGGATCTTGAAGTAATGAATTTGGTGATTATTAAATAGTGTTCTCGTGTCAGCCATTGATGCCCTTTCCAACGAAGAACTATAGGTATCTTTGTTCAAGCGGTGTCTCAGAATGTAAAAGTTGTCGTAGCAACGTTTAGCAATACCGGGGTGAAAGTGCAGAACAGAAACGTTATACATGTTGTCTATTAAGCTATATCTTTATGTTAAATATTAGCTACATTTTCTAAGTAAATATGAGCATTTTGGTGACAGAACTAAGGCCTTGATTACACCAGTAAGTACTTACGTAAGTTGTAGGTATAATGTATATTCCCAGCTCTAGGCTTATAGTTATCAGCCACCCGTCCCTATATTTCAATTTTTTAGGTTCCCTAATGTTAATTAATTTTCCCATTCATTTGTTCTAGGTGTCCGTGAAAGTAAATGGCGAATCAGTGCTCAAGACTCAGCTGATAGACGTGTATAGAATGTGGGAGGAAACTAGTTTCAGACTCGAGTGTTTGCAAGCCAACTCCGCATGTGTCCAACAGGAATGGGAAGGTAAATCATCAGTGTACTTGAATATTTACGCCAAAACACCAAGTTATCAATACCTACATCTAACCTAGCAATTTTCCACTCCGGACCACACATGATGTGCATTAAAATTTTCAATAAGATCCCACAATCCATCAAAAATTCACAAAACCCAGTATCGTTTAAGAAAGCACTTAGTAAATATCTAATGGACAGATCTTTCTACACACTGCAAGAGTTTTTTGGTGATACTTAACTGTAGACTTAATTAGCCATTTACATTATTAATTTATTTTTTGCATTGTCAAACAATGTCTATTAATTACCTACCTTTAAATAAGATTGTTGTGCCCTTGCAGGGTCCATATACATTTAAAATGTAATATGTGTGCAATAAATGATTTGATATTACACCTATTGCAAGGTATAAGGGTTACTTGACACTTGGATACAATATTGTAATGTTTATTACAATATTAGAGATCGGACAAATGTGCGTCATTATTCGCAATAATATGGACATAACACCTAAGTTGATTGAATAATTAAAGCCGGCCCGGGGAACCTTGATCCCTATGACTGCTGTCAGTTCAATACATTACTTGTCAAGACGCGACATTGTTGCCAGATAATGTATGGAACTGACAGCTGTCATAGGGATCAAGTTTCCCCGGGTTGGCTATAATCATTTTCAGTAAATTATCTATTTGACACCGGTAACTATGAAAACGTTTGTAAATAGTCACCTTCGAAATCAAATTCCCAAAAAATATTCGTTTAATTATTAATTTAATCAACTTTGGAGTCATGTTCATATTATTGCGTACAATGGCGCACAGTGTTATCCCGGGTAATAAAGGATGATCAACCTATACTCTTGTCTGATCTATCTTTCTAAAAGATTTAATAATGCTTGAAACTTCGTGAAAGCAGAGCGGCACAGAACGCCGACAAAAATTGTATTAGAAGGATATATTTTATACATTTTTACTGTCCCGAATACTTTTTTTGTTTAGCGGAAACGTTGGAGAACGAAACTAACCCAATTCATAAACGTCTCCTAACTTAGCGAGCCGCTAAGTATTGTTTGTCCTTTTCGGCCTTCAGTATTATTGTAGATAAGGGCTAGAAAATTTGCCGCATCGACCGGTTGCGATCTATTGTGGCAGCCCTGTTTTATAGTTAACTACTAATACCCGTTGAGTCTAGGAAGTTCCAGATTCTTTGGGCTGTAATATTCTGTACCTCGTGAGTTTAAATTACCTGCCTACCTAGGTGAATACTTCTTTTGGACATTAGTGGTCCGCAGGAGCAGAGGATGTGCATAGCAGTTTCCTCTGATTCCTGGCAGAACCGTTTTTCGGCCTTACCCATATATCTATAAGTACGAGAGGGACAAACAATACTTAGCAGCTTGCTAAGTTAGGAGGTTTATGAATAAGGGGATTACATAAGAATAACTGAAAAACCTACAATCTACAGCAATTCTCGCTCTTCCACCTGCACTACAGAGATTTATTTCGAAGAACGGTGGATTCTTGAAACGTCAATTAAAGTCTCGCCGGTAGGCTTATGATGGTACCGTGTTTAATCGTTTGTCGTTGTTGCCGTCTGGTTCTAGCAAGTATGTGACAAAGAGTGACGTCATAACAGCTGACGACCGTGTTTACCCTCGCGTCTTTAAAGGTGTTTAATAATAGACAAAGTCACTGTTGAGTTATAAGTTTATCATCATACAATAATTGTGATATTTACACTATGCAAGTGAAATTATCTCTGTGTTTTATCGTGGAATTACATGTAAACAAGTGGAAATAACTTAGTAGGTAAAATCTTAATACCTACCCACAACATTTATACCTAATAGAATATAACAATAAAATCTTTGATCAGCTTGAGCGTTAATGGTGAGTTTGAGTGTGAAATCATAGTGTTCTCGATTCGTGAGTCAGTGCGATAAATAAAGCCTTCATTCGGTAATAGTTTAATAGATTTCGGGCCTTCCTTGTAGAATTTGTTTATCGCGACATCTATTAAGAAGGATGTGAACTGTTGTATCCGGACGGCGGACACTTCCCGAAGTAGAAATCAGTGTTCGATATGGCTAAGTGCTGCGGATGCGGTAAATTCTTTTCGCCGGCAGATGGCGCCACATGTACGAAATGCTCGGCTACGTATGAAAGGAACTGTGCAAACATACCTGTTGGTGTTCGTGTGCCTGTTGGTTGGATCTGCCCGGGTTGCAAGGCTAAGGCACCTCGCCGTAATAATAATGATGACACCCCGATCAAACCCAGCCAGTGTGCCGGTGTGGAACCGACCGTCCCGCCCGCCCTGCCTGTGCCGAATACCCCGCTTACCGTGTCCGCCCCCTCTGAAGGCAGTTCTGTATCTCAGCAGCAGCAGGACATCGCAGAGGAGCTACGGCTATTTCGTGCGGAATTCTCGTCGATGCGTGAGGAAATGGTGGGAGTTCGACAGCAGCTGACCGACCTCCACAAAGCCATCGGTGGGTTTAACGCTCGGTTTGAGGTGGTCGAAGAAAGAGTGAAGCGTCTCGAGGACCGTCTGGCGGAGGAGAGTCACTCGAACGACCTCGAGCTTGCCGCCAAGGTGGCCGAATTGAAACTGGAATTGACGGATCGCGACCAGGACCTCCTCTCTAATGATTTGGAAATAACTGGGATCCCCGAGCTCCCGAATGAGAACTCTTACCACCTGGTGACTATGGTCGCGCATAGGCTGGGGGTCACCCTTGATGAGCGAGATATAGTCTTTGCGGAGCGAGTTGGTGCCCGCCGTCATCTTAACGGAGCTGCGGCTGTAGGCCCATCTGCAGTTCAGGACGCAGAGTCTGCTGGCGTGCCCTGCGCCGAACATGCGACCGGGAGGAGCGCGGGCAGCGCGGGGAGCGCCCGGCCGCGGCCGCTGGTCGTGCGTCTGGCGCGCCGCGACCCGCGCGGTGACCTTCTGCGGGCCGCTCGAGTGCGCCGCGGGGCCGACACAGCCGACTTCGGCCTGCCTGGATCACCCAGTCGTTTTTATGTGAACGAGAGACTTACCAAGCTTAATCGGTCGCTGTTTTACACCCTTCGCCAGGAGTGCAGGAGGCTTGGGTGGCGTCAACCATGGACAAAGGATGGCCGTATTTTTATACGGCGTAACTACGAATCTCCACCTAAAAGGGTCCGTACCGTGGATGACGTCAGTCGGGTTTTTGGCTCTGTTCAAGTTTGACGGTCGCGGAAACGTCTGCTAGGCCTGGGTTAACTGCTAGCATGTACTTATTAAAGTTGGAAAGTTTTGCTACAAATAGATTAATTAGTGCGGTCATGTTTAATAATATGTATGCGTTTCGGAACGTATGTCAAAAGCATAAGGATCAAAATCGTATACATATTATTAGAGCCGACCAATCAGTACCTACGATTGATAAAAAAATATTTGTTTGTTGTTTATTAGTAATTTTACAGTTTAGTTTACTATTTGTACCTCATTCTTGTGTCTATTACCGACCTAGATATAATTATTCTCTGTTTGCTTGCTATAGTGATAAAAGCGCTATTCATTTATCTGTACATTGTTATAGCACATAATAAGAATAAACTATTGGTAGGTTTATTAAATCCCGGATCTTTAGGTTCTAGACACGAGGAATTCTTAGTTGCAATGCAGGCGCATTCGGTAGATATAATGGCCATAAATGAGACGTGGTTGCAAAGCGAGGGTGACAGCCGCGCACCCGTAGTGCCAGGATACAAACTGAAGCACATTCCTAGGCCGAAAGGGCTGCGAGCGCGGGGAGGGGGTGTAGGCTTCTACATTAAGCAAGGTATAAGTGCACGGATCTGTTCGCATCCCGTCACGCCGCCGGTAGAACAAATGTGGTTGAGTCTTAATGTAAGGGGTGTGAAGGTCGCAATTGGCACGGCATATCGGCCTCCGTGGCTAAATTTGGATTTATTTATTGACGGTTTAACATGCTCCGTGAGTTCATTCGCGAAACATAACTATATCATTTTGTTAGGCGATTTTAACGTTAATATGATGGCCGTTAACGATGCCAGTTCTACCAAAATGCGAAATTTTTTGGATTGCTTTCAGTTGTCTCAGCATACTGACGCACCCACTCATTTCACGGAACACAGTAGTACTTTGATAGACTTAATATATACCGACGCTCCTGTTTGTCATGTCGGCGTAAACTATATACCGGATCTCAGTTCGCATGCTCTAATTACGTGCAAGCTTAATATTAAGATAGAAAAACCAAAGCCGAAGTGTATTACGTTTAGACCTCTAAAGGATATTGACTCGGTTAATTTCGAAAAAATGCTCAACTGTATTCAGTGGAACGATTTACTTAATCTTTCAGATCCATGCTTAATGGTTAATATTTTTAACATGAATTTTATTAGTTTATTTGACAGATTCGCCCCACGAAAGACTGTGTTCATTAAACCCCGCAATTGCCCTTGGATTACTTGCACCATAAAAAAAATGATGGCACTACGAAATAAGGCCCATGATAGATATAAAATTAGTAAATCTGAATCACACAAAAAATATTATAAAGATCTCAAGCATGTGGTTTCAGGTGCCATCGTGAATGAGAAACGAGCATATTTTAACTACTGCATTAATTCGAACATAACCAATTCAAAGGAGCTGTGGAGAAATCTTAAAAGAGATGTGCTTGCAGACAAGCGCTCAGATACCGAGTTACCGAACTACTTCAACGATCCTGACCTCTTAAATAAATACTTTCTTGACCTTCCCGGTAACAATAATATCTCCATCTCTCAGTTAACTTTTTACGAATTTCATCGTTTCTGTCAATCATCTTTTTGTCTTAGGAATGTCAGTGAAAATCAAGTCCTTAAAATTATTAAAAATCTTACATCTAACGCACAGGGTATCGATGGTATCACACTCGACATGTTTCTGCTTACCTTGCCATACACTTTGAGTGCTGTAACTGCCATAGTAAACAAATCCATTACGACACACACGTTTCCTGACGCCTGGAAAGTTGCTCTGGTACGTCCACTGCCTAAGGTCACCAATCCAGCTACGATGAAGGACCTGCGACCTATAAGTATCCTGCCATGCCTCTCTAAAATTTTGGAGAGAGTGGTTTGTGAGCAAATGTCTGAATATCTCGAAAAGAATAATATTTTACCTTCTCAGCAGTCTGGTTTCCGTAAAAACCGTAGCACCACAACTGCCTTGTTAGACGTGACTGACAATATATTGGCTGTTCAGGACAAGGGTCAAGGCACAATACTTACGCTTCTAGACTTTTCGAGGGCGTTCGAAACTATTAATATCTCGCTGTTGCTTTCTAAGTTGACGTATTATGGTTTTGAATGTAGTACTGTGAAATGGTTCGCGAGTTACCTTACTGACCGGAAGCAGTTGGTTGAAATCCCTGTGGCTAATGGTGGGAACAGAGTGTCTGAAATTTGCACAGTTTCAAGAGGAGTACCACAGGGCTCCATTTTAGGTCCTTTATTGTTTATTTTGTATTGTAGTGACTTAAGTAATGAAATTAAACAGTCAAAATTTCACATCTATGCTGATGATACACAAATTTATACTTCATGTAACAGTAAAAATTACACTTCTCAAATTAATCATCTTAATGAAGATTTACAGCGGATATCTAACTGGTCACACTCAAACTCACTTCTTTTGAATCCAAAAAAATCTAAATATATAATATTGGGGTCTAAAAATCAAATTGATATCATTTCTAAAGCAAATATTGCAGTAAAAATAAATAATGAACCACTAGAACGTGTTCGGGAGGCTCGTAATCTTGGAATTATAATGGATGGCGATCTTCGTTACGAAACCCACGTGCAAAATGCAGTTCGTAACTGTTTTTATCGGCTAAAAGTTTTGTACAATATTCGCGAATTCCTGCATGTTGATCTGAGGGTTAAGCTTTGTGACGCGCTGGTGCTTTCAACTCTGAACTATGGAGACATCGTGTACGGGCCACGCTTGTTGGCGCGCACACAACGGCTGATTCAGCGAGTACAAAACGCCTGCGCACGATTTTGTTTCAATATCCCGCCGCGCTCTCACGTAACCCCTTACATAAATCAAAACCGAATATTGAAAATGTCCACCAGACAAAAATTTCATTTGGCTACTTTGATGTTTGGAGTTGTGAGCACACAGACGCCATCCTACCTTTTCAATAAGCTCATTTGGTCACGCAATTCTAGGTCGTCCGAGGTTAGGTCTTCAAGGTTTCTCCAACTCGTTTGTCCTCCTCATCAAACGGCGGCGTTTCGTGGTAGCTTCAGATATGCAGCTACGAGATGCTGGAACATTATTCCGCCGCCGATCCGTGCACTGAAATCGATTCATACTTTTAAAGCAAAATGCCGGGTATATTTCCTTAGCGACCAAATTTATGGTAATCAAAAATTAATATGAAAATTACAACACTTAAGTAATGTTAAAAAATGTAATGATATTGTTTTAGTATTTACTCACCATCCTGTAATGCCTTTAATGTTTAAGTGTTTGATACTTATTTGAATGTAGATTAGATAATTATTAGCAGATATTATATGTGGCTCAAGTGGGTAGATCACCGCTCAGTCCAGCAAGCGCTACGGTGTCTTCTTAATTATATTTTCTTTCTTTTTTCCTTTACGAGGTTTACCGCATATTCTCACTAAATTAGTCTGCAAATTCCTTTAATTTTTTTGTAATTTTTTATTTTTATTAAATGTCATTTCTCACATTCTCTCTTGAAAAATCTTGGCACGTGATACGAGTAGTATACAGGGTTGCCAGTGCCAATTAGTATAATGTTTTCATGCATGTACTGTTACCGGTGTCACTTGTTAGTTTTAAGAATAGTCTTAAGTTTATTTTTTTTTTTTTTTTTGGTTTTGGTTGCCCTGAAAATCAGCGTCGTGGCAGCTAGCCATGACACATGCTGAGTGGCAACCTTTTTGGTGTGTTCATTTCTTTTTATTAATTTCTTTGTAAATGTAACTATTTAATCGCCAAATAAATAATATTCTATTCTATTCTATTCTATGTAAGTGCGAAAGTGACGCGTAGCGCGATAAATAGATAAAACAGGACCATCATAAGTCACCTGAAGCAATGTATCTACTCGTAAACGATAAAAAATTTTGGTGTGTTCCAGGTCTTGAACACCGCAAGGGAGTGACATACAACGTGACGTACGATCCGTCGGTCGCGGTCATCAAGTCCAAATCTGTCAGGGTGGCGGTTCTTCGTGAAGAAGGTAATTTCGAAAAACATACATACAAGCATGCATAATATGAGGCTGCAAAGAGTTGAAGTACGGAAGATCTGGACTTGAGTGTCGTTGAGCGATGATTTTAAGAATTGATTCTAACTATTTTAGCATAATAATGGCTGTCTCAATAGTTGTTTATAATATTTCTATTTAAACAAAAAATAATAAATATAACATAAATATACCTATTTAAACGGATTTCCATTAATATACGCGATGTAATCCGTTTAAATTTGTTCATGAGTTGAAATTTAATTGTTGACATTGGTTACCTAAGTGCATCACAGTGTTGTATGCATAAATTAGTTAACACATTGCAGGAACGAACGGCGACCGAGAAATGATTGCGTCTCTAATGATGGCCAACTTCGACGTGTTTGACGTGACCATGAGCGACTTGCAGAATGGAAAGATCACCCTTGACGCCTTCCAAGGGCTTGTGTTCCCTGGAGGATTCAGTTACGCTGGTAAGAATCATATTTACATACCTTATGACTGTCATCATCATCATCAGCCTATGTTAGGCCACTGCTGGACGTAGGCCTCTCCTATTAACTATGCGTATAGACGCATTAGGAGGAAAATGCCCATAATCGCCACACTGGGCAAGCGGATTGGCAATCGCAGTAATGTGTCCACTATGATGACGCTGCTGCCCATCGTCAATCTTATAGAATGGTCAGTGACACTTCAATCCCTTAGTCGACTCTTACGACACCCGCAGGAGGAGTTGGGGTGGTGACAAATGTATTCTTACTGCCGTCACCACACGGCAAGTGTGTCTTATGGCTGTATCATATTGTAATACCATGAATTACAGAAAAAAAACCGGCCAAGTGCGAGTCGGACTCTCGCACGAATAATTCCGTACCATTATCAAATTATCACTTAAAAAACATGTTGTATGGAACCCCGCTTAGATACCTATTTTATTCTACTTTCTAGTATTTGCTGTTATAGCGGCAACAGAAAATGACTGAGAATCGGGCTTTTGTTTGCCATTTTATCTTTCTTCGTAGATAGGTTCGCTGACACGTACCATAGACAAAAACCCTTAACATCATCAGCCTATATAAGTCCACTGCTGGACAACTGCCTCTATTTAGCCTTTGCGTATGGACGTATTAGGAGGTAAAGGCCTATTTCACCATCCCCGTGTCATTATTATTATAGCCTTTTTTATTTCCATGAACTCCCATAATTTATTTGAGCAGAAGTAGTTTAATACATTGTTTGTCTTTATTTGAGTCATGGATCCCGTTTGGGCAAAGGCCTCGTGTCATATCCGTCAAATAAAATTATCGCTAACCTTTCCTCCAAGCGTACAAAAGAAAAGGATAGCGAACACGCATCTCACAGATATATTTTATTTAGTTCCTTTATCATAGCATTATTATATTTATAAGCGACAATGTTTTTGAAATAAAACTATGAAAAACGGATAAACTCGCGTGTATTAATACAATTTTACTTCATCCCGATGTTTCGAACACTTTACAGGGCTCGTGGTCTGCGGATGAGGTTAGCCGTTGTTCATGGTTTTATTTTACGATAATCCTCGCGGTAACCGAAGAAAATATTACGACAATGTTTTATTTTTTCTAAACAGATACGCTAGGCTCAGCTAAAGGCTGGGCGGCAGGAATCCTCTTCTCAAACTCGCTCAGCTCTCAGTTCGCTCACTTCAAGGATCGCAGCGATACGTTCTCGCTAGGAGTTTGTAACGGGTGTCAATTGATGGCGCTACTGGGCTGGATCGACCCGGAGACCAAGTCGCAGAACAAGACTCAGATATTCTTGGATCACAACAAGTCTGAGAGGTATGTATCATTAGTTGCTTCAAGGATTTAGAGCGACATTTTCTTGCTAGGCGTGTGCAATAGCTCTTTCAATCGATGGCGCTACTGGGCTGGATCGACCCGTAAAACAAGTCGCAAAACCAAAACTCAGATATTCCTGGATCACATTAAGTCTGAGAGGTATGTATCAAGTTCTCTTACTTGAGATCGCAGTACGCTTTCTCGCTAGGAGTGTGCAACGGATGTCAATTGATGGCATCACTGGGCTGGATCGACCCGAAAACCAAATCACAGAACAAGACTCAGATAAATAAGTCTGAAAGGTGTGTCTAACTTGCTGATTGCTCATTCAATGATGCCGGTGACACTTTCTCGCTAGACGTGCAAAACGGCTGTCAACGCTACTGGGCTGGATCGACCCGGATCAATGTATACTCCATTTCAAATACCATGGCCTGATGCCACATAAAACTTTGCTGTGGCATCGGGCCATTGTATTTGAAATGGAGCTAGAAAATTCAGGCAATCCTAGATAGATTGATCTATACATCGATGATTCCCTAAAAATAAATTGCAATTTCATCAAAACGATAGAGCCATCTCTGAGATCTCCAAAATATAACGTCGGCTGACAGCTAAGTGTAAAAACTGTTACAACTCTTAGCAACCTCGTATGTCAGTATTGAATCCGAAATGAGATACGAGCTTCACTTCAAGTAGGTTTTTGTTACTTAGTGAGTATGGTCAACCGACAATAATATAATTATTTTCGAAATATGTAGGACAACGTTCAATAACAAACATTTTGTCAGCCTCCGTAGCCTAGTTGGTAGTGACCCTGCCTACAAAGCTGGAGGTTCCGGGTTGGAATCTCGGCGAGGGCATTATTTGTGTATTTATTCACCACAAATATTTTTTCCTAGGTCATAATGGCTGTCTATGTATTTAAGTCTCTATCTATTATATATATCGTCGCCTGGTACCCACATCACAAGCCTTGATTGAGCTTACCGTTAGACTAGGTTGATTTGTGTAAGATGTCCCAAGATATTTATTTTCTTTATACACATTCAACAGATTCGAATGCCGTTGGAGCGCCGTCAGAATCAACCCGGGCCCTGCAACCGACGTCTGGTTCAGCGGCATGGCGGGCAGCGCTCTCGGCGTGTGGGTCGCCCACGGAGAGGGCCGGTTCGCCGCTAGCGACGTGGCTCTATCGGCGTTGAGGGATCAGGGGCAGATCGCGATGCAATACGTGGACGATGACGGCGTGCCTACTGAGAGATATCCTATGAACCCCAACGGGAGTCCGCGTAAGTATTCAGAGTACAATAAGGTTCTAATTCCATGATTGTAAGTGTGGGTGGCCCACGGAGAGGGCCGATTCACCGCTAGCGACGCGGCTTTATCGGCGTTGAGGGATCAGGGGCAGATCGCGATGCAATACGTGGACGATGACGGCGTGCCTACTGAGAGATATCCGATGAACCCCAACGGAAGTCCGCGTAAGTATTCAGAGTACAATAAGGTTCTAATTCCATGATTGTAAGTGTTGGTGGCTCACGGAGAAGGCCGGTTCGCCGCTAACGACGCGGCTTTATCGGCGTTGAGGGATCAGGGGCAGATCGCGATGCAATACGTGGACGATGACGGCGTGCCTACTGAGAGATATCCGATGAACCCCAACGGAAGTCCGCGTAAGTATTCAGAGTACAATAAGGTTCTAATTCCATGATTGTAAGTGTTGGTGGCTCACGGAGAAGGCCGGTTCGCCGCTAGCGACGTGGCTTTATCGGCGTTGAGGGATCAGGGGCAGATCGCGATGCAATACGTGGACGATGACGGCGTGCCTACTGAGAGATATCCGATGAACCCCAACGGGAGTCCGCGTAAGTATTCAGTGTACAATAAGGTTCTAATTCCAGGATTGTAAGTGCGGAGAAGGCCGGTTCGCCGCTAACGACGTGGCTTTATCGGCGTTGAGGGATCAGGGGCAGATCGCGATGCAATACGTGGACGATGACGGCGTGCCTACTGAGAGATATCCGATGAACCCTAACGGGAGTCCGCGTAAGTATTCAGAGTACAATAAGGTTCTAATTCCATGATTGTAAGTGTGGGTCGCTCGTGGCGAGAGCCGGTTCGCCGCTAACGACGTGGCTTTATCGGCGTTAAGGGATCAGGGGCAGATCGCGATGCAATACGTGGACGATGACGGCGTGCCTACTGAGAGATATCCGATGAACCCCAACGGGAGTCCGCGTGAGTATTCTGACGACCATAGTTAAGACTGGAAAGTAGGTTTCGCCGACGCCGTATATCGGCGTTGCGGGATTAGAAATAGATCGCGATGCAATATGTGGACGATGACGGCGTGCCTACTGAGAGATATCCGATGAATCCCAACGGGAGTCCGCGTGAGTATTCTGACCATAGTTAAGACTGGAAAGTAGGTTTCGCCGACGCCGTATTATCGGCGTTGCGGGATCAGAACCAGATTGCGATGCAATACGTGGATGATGACGGTGTCCCCACTGAGAGATATCCGATGAACCCCAACGGGAGTCCGCGTAAGTATTCAGAACTTTGGAAAGTGTGCCGTATCGTCGCCGCCTTGTCGGCGTTGCGGGATCAGAACCAGAAGGCGATGC
>JALPQI010023490.1:0-15941 GCA_025490895.1 Thaumatotibia leucotreta
TATTAAAGGTTAATGTAAGTCGAGTTTACAGCCATATTTCTAATCAGAATAAAAGTCAAATATACCATTAAGCATATCATCACTATTTTTGTAACCCACTACAGAATCGACCGTAATTTAGTCTTAATGTACACAGGAATATATCCTATTTTTAGGGTTCCGTAGCCAAAAATGGCAAAAAACGGAACCCTTATAGTTTCGCCATTGTCCGTCTGTCCGCAGCATAGCTTCTTGACCGTTAGTACTAGAAATTTGTAATTTGGTACAAGTATACATATCAATCAAGCCGACAAAGTGGTAGAATAAAACGTAGAATTTTTTTTTTACGGTACCTCCCCTATTAGTAAAGTGGGGATGATTTTTTTATTTCGCAGCAAACCTATAATATGGCTATCGTTCAATAGTTATTTGAAAAAGAATAAGGTTCCCAAAAGAAAGTAAATTACTTATATCAATTTTTCGGAGATAACCGCTCCAGAAGAAAAAAAAATGTGTCCTCCCCTCTAACTTTTGATCCGTAGGTAGGTCCAAAAAATATGAAAAAAAATCATGAATAGTGAGCTTATCGAATACTTTAAAATAAAACTATTCCGAAAATAATCGGCCCAGCGGTTTTTGAATAACTACTGAACCCTACACTGAGCATGGCCCGACATGCTCTTGGCCGGTTTTTTTTTCTAGTTGCTAATAGCCCACACAAACTTCTTGACTGGGACGGAAGTTAAATTAATCATTGGCCTGATACTAGTATTGTGATTATAAAATACTTATATGCCGCTGACCTGGATAACGTTTGTCGATATTATGATATCGTTATTTGCAGTCTAAAATTTGATTGTGTCACCAATTTGACATGGTTGAATTATTAGCTGCCTACTGTAAGTACACAGAATCAATGAAATTGAATATGTTTTTCGTAAAATACAGCTTGACAACGTTATATAAATCTAATGATTTATACATCAAAGTCGAAGTTTGCCGATCACATTTTACAGTAATAGGCTACTTTCGCCTACTTAAACAAATACAATGCTTATAATATTTCCTTATTATTAGCAGTTTTTAGCAACAAATCAACGAAATGGTACGCGAATCACATTTCTGTATGTTTATTCACACAAAATGTATATGTTTTTTTATGCGGCGCGGGCGTTCCCATCCGTTATTTGGATATGCTATTGGTGATTTAAATTAGGAATCGCATTAATATTTTACATTCGCGCTTTCGCGAGGGGATTATTAAAGGGATAATCCGGGATAGCCGCGGTATAGACTCTGGTTTATTAACCTTATATTTTTTTAATCCGGCGGGATGGATTTTGGGTATAAATTATGTAATTGGGTCTGGCGCGAGCGCCGCGATAAGTTTAGCCGGAGTTGTCGCGTGGCGTCATCCATCTTGTGCCGCCGGATTACCTGGGGCGTATCAACCGAACGTGATTAACGGGTCCGCTCATGCTCTCATAAAATGCTTGCCCCACGACAGATGACCGGGAACTCGTCACAAATGATTGGGCTCGATTACGTCCCAATATTGCGGATCGCTGGTAACTTTTTTTTAAGGAACTGTGAACGCTTTATGTTATAAGTTTGTACGTTTACATATGTAACTTATCTTTGTAAACTAACTACTACTATATCTTTGTAAATGGTGGTTTGTGTAGAAATCATAGGGATTTTATGTTTACGAGAACTTATAACATGTGATAAATTAAGTGAACAGCAGCATTTATATTAACAAGCCCCTTCGATGTGGACTGCTAGTTGTCTCAAGGTGGAGTTATCTATAAAAATCCACATCAGCATCTCAAAATTTGGAATACACTTTACACCTAGTGAAGAGAAGGTTAAATTATGAAATTTTGTTGTTACTGTTCTGAATAATTTTTAAAAAGAAATATTAATTTTACTTTCCGGATGTCAAAAGTTACCCGAAATGAATAATTTTAAAGCAATGGAAGAAGAAACAATGAGGGATGTGACAAGTGCCCGTTAATTCTTCCTCTCGGCGAGCCTCTAAACTGTTTAAAGGAGTAAGGTAATTAAGTATGATGGATACTCAGAGTTTATCGCGGGTGGCGGAGACGGCAGCCACTCGCAACTTCCTTATCGCGTCCTGGGGTACTATTCTGATAGCTAACCAAATCTAATACACCACCGAACTAGTGTAAGTGCGTTCTCCGAGCACGAACAGTTGCTACGAATGTCAAGACCTACGTTAATCTGGTTCGTTTGAGCGTTTGGCTTGTGTGTAGTCAGTAATGTGAACACGCGGGCTGGACCAACTTTATGATGGGTCCTCGCCGCGAAATATTGCGCCAGCGTCCTTATCCGCGGATGGTACTCCGCACCCGTATGCTGTGATCAGAAATAGTCCCCAAAGGCACGTGTAGTTAGCAGCATACCTACTAGCATTAAAACTATAATCGGCGCCGTTCTCTAATAATCTAATCATAATCTAATTGCGACAGTAACAAGTTGTCTATCTTTATACAACCGCCTTCGTATTAGAAGCCTGGTCTAAGCTGGCGCCGTAGAGACACCCATGCACTTGCTCTTCTTTTTAATATTTTATTTTCTCCCTCTTCCCCTCCCTATCTATCGGAGAGGTTCAAGTTTTTGGCGGACGGCAGCGGGCACCGGCTTCGCTCCAGTGCCGATCTCTCTCTTGCTATTCCACCTCATACACATCGGTCCTATGACAAGTCTTTCACTTATACTCAGTAAAACTCTGGAATTCGTTACCACCTTCTCTCCGACAGTGCCAGTCGGTCGCATCGCTAAAGATGAATTTAAAAAAGTTATGGCTCTCGATCGATACATAAGTTACAGGACATAATGCGGTTTTGTAGATGTATGTATATGTATATATGTATATTTATGTAGTTTATTTTATTATTTATTGTATGGTATGTAGTTTACATCCAGTAGGTTTTAGGGTAGTTTAGCGAATTGGAAAACACTGGGTTTCTTTTTAATGCTGTGTCCTTTACGGATGTCTACCATCTCCAGTTCTCCTTCAATTGCTCAAAGGTTAACTGGAAGAGATCCCTTAATGGGATAAGTTCGCCTTTGTACAAATCTGTGTAATATTCATACTGTTTATTTTGTTTTCTGTGTTTTTGTGCAATAAAGTGTTTTACTACTACTACTACTAAGCACTTTGAACTCGACATACGAGTAAGAAAACGGTGTATCGTGATACATTCTTAAATCATCATTAATTTGTTGAAGCGTGGCAAATATATTCATATTACGATACCGTAACTTTTGAAATAAAAATTTATGACAGTCAACTTCAACCGATTCGACTGAAGTCTAAGTTTGGCACAGTGGATCAGTTCAAAGCGGAAGTTCATTTAAGTAAGGACTAATTTAATATCAGTTATTATACTAGTCTTCACTAGGTCATGTACTCTTTGGTAGGTAAGGTACATGTGTACTTCAGCAATAGGTAGGCCAGCATTTGCTAACGGATTCGAATAATAGATACAACGACAATGCTAGACAGAAAAATTATACATACGTGTTTAACTGTGACCAATGGGTTCACTGGGACTATGTCCAACTAACTAGCTAGTTTGACTGGACTAATTAATAATTATACCTAGGGAAAAGGGTATTCGTCAGAACAGAGATTTTATGGCACCGACCCAATACAATACAAGTAACATAATCTTTGATGTTTGACTTAAAAGGTTGTTAGGCGGTTTTCTAACAAGATTTAAGTACGGTCGTAACCGCTCACAAGAAACAACAACCTTAATTGTAAAAATAAAATAAATGTTAACACGTATACACAATTATACTATTGGGTTCATTCATTATTGCTTACGTATCGTTTTATAATAAAATATAACTAGTGTACCTAGATGCTTTAGCAATTGCTTGGTTTAAGGGCAAAATAATTTAAATAAAATAATTCTTATACCTTGTAATTTTTATGTAACTATGTCCCTATTTTATTTCATCATATAACTACATTTTATTAGAAATATCTTACATTTAACTACACAACTTTATGCATGGCTTTTACGTGAATAGTCGAATGGTAGGCACTTGCTAACCAGAGGAGGCATTTTAATGAGATTCTGTGGCAGAACGAAGATCGTGTGTACAAAAGATTCGGTTCTACGTCCATTTTTAGCTGGAACCACGGGGACCCTTGTCAAAAGAGATTTGTAAACAAAATACCCTCTAATTTGTTTTTGAATTTGGAAGTCACCAGCAGTTGGCCGTCTTATTAAGTGCGCCTTAGAAGCCTTTAATTTAACGTTTACAATTAGGTTTTTAAGTATTCTTTTCCGAAAGAAAAGCGCTTTCACTCCGCCGTTAAACTTGCAAGTTAATGTATTTCTGTTTTAAGAGAACATCATCATTTTTAACCTAAGTAACCATTTACCAGTTTAATATATTCGTTTATTTACTAAAAGGTGCTTAATTGAACATAAATGTTTTATTTTAAAAAGGTACATATTTAACGTTATAATTATAATACAACAAGCAATATTTTCGCAAAATGTTATTATGTTAGGGGCGCGCGGAGGTTAAATCAAACCAGGTGTAACGCAGGTGTTGTTGGGAATGGCCTCTTTGACCACATACCTAATGTTGGGTTGCGCCTTCTCGTGCTAATTAGGGGTAGGTACAAAATAATGTCATTATAAAGGACATATTTTTTTCGCTGCTACCTAATTTCTTATCTATGGGCATTTTCACTTCTAGGGACACCTAATTAGCTTAACTCTCACAAAAAAGTTAACTTCGATGTCAGCTTTGTAACGACAATTAAGCATGAAATATTCACGTAAATCCACTTTACTCGTGTTTTTATATTGCGTATACGCGTATTTTTCTGGATTAAATGAAAAAAAAAATGATTAATCTTTTTTTGTGAAACTTAAGCTAATCGGATAAACGCCCCTATTAACTGTTTTAAAAAGTATTTATAGCGGTAAAATGTCAACTCATTATTAAATAGGTACACCAACAATCCGAAAATATATTTGGACATTTGACTATCGTTGATTTTCTGTACTCGATAAGTAATATTGAATAAAGTTAGATCATGTGCTACTCATAGAATCATCGAAAAAAGAGATCCTGAACGTGATTTAGCAGGATTTGCAGTTATATCCTTCTTATTTCTACTTTTGCCGAAAAAACAGAAACCCTCGTCAAGACGGATTTGTTAACTGAAAAAAGATGTACAATTTGGCTTTTATGTTTTGTTGCGTCACCTGATCAAGATAAAGGAGGAACGGGAATCGCGTTTACTTTATGGGATAACATCTACAACTGTAATCGGAGATGGAAAACTTAAATATACTGCAAATAGAAGCGAAAACACGCATCCTTCTTCTTTACTTGGAAAATAGAGTAAAAATCTTATTCAAACGCTTTTAAAACGCAATAAATTGTTTGTGTATAATGTATACTATATATTGTACATATCCAAGTATATATTTATATGTATTATTTGTATAGCTATATACAATATCTTATCTACCTAGGTATAGACATATTCATATTCATTATTTATTTTTTGTTAATTTAAACAGGGTGTGGCCTGTAACAGGAGCAAAAAATCAAATGGAAGACTCCTCTGACTGCCTCTAGTTATTCGCAAAAGGTCCCAGTGTTTTAAAGTTATCCATTAAGGAGAAACAGTATGTTAAAATTACGACCTATCACCATTTCAACTAGCGTATCTCGATAATATTTAACTGCAATATATTATTTTTAATGAATATCTCATAAATAATATCGAATTACGCTAGTTAAAATAATAAACGGCCGATTAATAATGAAATAAACAGCTTGCATCATGATGACATTAAGTTGTCATTAGCATTTACTCTTAAATAAGATAACCTGATAAGAAAACTCAAATATAAATGAAGAGTTTGTATACTATATTGAAAAACACCGATTGAATGCAGAACTTGACCACACATATTGCCGATTTTTGGTAAGAAGTACCGCTTGGAAAATTTTGATACTTAGGCAACTAGTAGGCCAATGTATGGTCTATAATAAGAAAAAGAAAATAGAGGTGTCACTACTTCATAGGTACACAAAAAAAAATATGAAACATTTTTTGGCCTTTTTTTTCTTTTTTTATACGACAATCGATATTCATTTTTTTAAATTCGATGCATATCTAAATAAAGAACATTATTTCAAAATTTGAAGCAATTCGCTTTTATACTTACTGACTAAAAGGCTGACTTACTATGAAAATCCGACTATGGCCACTACAAGTACGATACCTACTTACTCAAATATAGGTAGGGTACCTATTCCAAAAATATCGGTCGTAAATTGTATTATAATATAACTAATTATAGTCGAGATTGAACCTCTTTAGATGTACGTTTAGTGAAACAACTTCCAAGGCATAGCAAGAATTCATTGTGTTAATTACTTCCTGTCATCACAGTGCTACGGATAAATAAACATTGGCAAAGACGAAATAAATACTCGTAGACTATCCATTAATATTATCTGTCGATCCATTTCTATTTCATCGTGTCACCAAGATAATGGAATTTATGTTGATGTTTACTTGTTTGGTAGAAATGTTACTAGGAATTTGAAGTTGTTTGTGAAGAGGATAATATTTAAATATAATAATACACATATATTCAACTCCAGTACTGTAATTATAGGTAGGTACTACACACAAGTTCCCTTACTATGAGTATACCGCTAAGACACGGACCACGGAGACAGCGATAATTTTGCCGTAATGTGTCTAGCATGTAGTCTCGCCTATAGCACCTATGAGTGGAGTGAAATGCACTGCTAGCAAAACGCACTTACTCGTACTAATTACTACTGTGGCACTCATGGTCATGATTATGTAACTTCCATCATCACATCATATGATATTCAAATTGGTTTTCTCACTTTCCAGCTGGTGCTGTTACCTTTGATTTATTTGTTGACTTCAAAATCGGGTTAAAAGTTTGTAAGTGGCGATGAAAAAAAATAATGTGATTGTGTCGGTTCTAAGTTCTAAGAAAATATTTGCATTTGTAATGAATGACACGTCTGAACCAATATTTTGTAATATATCAATTATATTAATATATTTTTCATTTACAGATAGATGAATCATACCTTTGCATGACATATGCGTTTCTAGATAGATATACGTATGCTGATTTTATGTAACGTAAATATTATAAATACATCTGATTTCTCCAGATTATTGGCAATTACAAAAATCTTAAGTTTCAAGACGTAACCCGATTTATAAAAGCATTGTAATAGTAACTACCTATGCGTGCAATGAGTTCGGGTTACCCGCGGTGTCCTCTTTATTGGCCTACTAACCAATTCTATTCAATAAATTTTTAATAACCTTTCTGGGAACATCGAGTACAATTGGGCGATGTTTACAAAAGTAACTAATAACAAATAAATAGGTGTACGCGGTAGAAGTAAAAGTAAGCTCCATATCGGTTTATTTATACTGTATTACAACATTATTAATTCACGGGGAGATTGGTTCGGCGGTCGATTTATTATGTGTTACGTTTGGTACTACTAAGTATATGTATAGGTAATATAGTCAATACGAGTATTACCTATACGAACACGTACCTAAGCGATAACCAGGCGTCTACAGCATCTCCGAAATACGTAATTACTCGTAAATGTGTACTCATCACCATAATTACGAAAAAACAGACGTTCTGGGCAAAGGCCTTCCTCAAGAACCTATACTTGGATGGTTATTCGCTGCCTTGAACGAGCAGTTTGAAATTAAATGAATTTATTTGCGGAATATGGGTAAATTTAGTTAGAAGATACAATAGTTTTAGTTTCACCATACTCTGCTTAGACAAGCATGCCAATATACAGGTAAAAACAATTTTGTGGCTCAGGATAATACACATAATCTTTCCTTAAAACTAATGTTATTGCTAACTAGCCTATAAACGAATTATTATTAAATTTAGTTTCCCGTGACTTTGGCGAGATCGTCGCTCCACATAGTCTGGGATCAGTGGATTTTTCTTACCCTGTGTGTTCTAGAATTGAATGAGCGAATGTACATTTCGATTGCCTTTTTTAGCAGGACTCCATCAATACCATTTTGACACATTGGTATCTTAACAATACAAAATCGGTATCTTACATTATACGTATCATTTTAGTAATGCTTTATTGTCACGATACTGAACTTTGTTCAAAAGCTAAAAACACCTGTTTTCCTGGAGATCAGAATAGAGCTAGATTGATTCTTCGTTCCTATGCCTTTCCCCCAGAGACTATCAGAAGTCTTGCTATTGATACAAATCTCATTGACATCGTTAGTGCCATTTTAGAGATATTGTTGTATACAATAATGTTGCCGTTTCACTCGGGAATGCACTTAATTTTTATATACCATTTATTGATATACTTACATGGGTTAGATAGGTATCGAAGTTTCTTTCCGTGCATTGCCTGTACCGCCTACGTAAATTGTCTCGAAATAGTGTCTTAATTTTTCACTCAAGCTTTGGGGCATACTTAATGTCCGTATCTCGATCTCATTTGCATAGATTCTACCTGAGAATCGGAAGTGACTAATGGCTACTGAGTTATAGGTACTTACAAATTGACTTCGGAGGAATGGTCACTTAATTGATAAATCACAGTTTCGGTCTATTTGTGCCCTTCTGTAGGTACACTCGGTCGTGGCCTGGTTCACAACATTTTTTGTGATAAACGAATACATTGTTTTTATCATCACCACCATCATGACTATATCAGCCGAAAGACGTCCACTTCTGAACATAGGCCTACCTATCCCAAAGATTACCTTCGCGACGTTTCGCGATTTTACCAAATAATTTCCCATGGACCTTAAATTTCTACGCCAAACGGTACAAACAAAATCATCATCATCATCATATCATCCGTCATGAAAACGGCCACTGCTGAACATAGGCCTCCCCCAAAGATTACCACAATTACCGGTCCTGCGCCATCCGCAACCAGCGGACTCCTGCGACCTTCACTGGGTCATCAGTCCAACTAGTGGGAGGGCCTGCCCGCGCTGCGACTTCCTGTATGTGGCCGCTACTCGAGAACCTTTCCGCCCCAACGGCCATCGGTTCTAAGTGCAATGTGTGACTTTTATAATGAATAATTAAAAAAGACGTCCATATTTTTATAGAATAGGTATATCCTGTAGCTGCTGTGAGAATACTTCCCGGTGGAATAGCCCGTAAGTCATTGGTGAATTATGATGATGGGCTGAATGATTAATGGTTAAAATATTGAACATATTGCGAAAACACAAATCAAATTATTTATTAACTAAAACCGAGTGGTTGCTAAGACCGAGTGGCCGAGGGGTACAGGCATCAGCCGCGAAAGCTGAGTACGTGGGTTCGATCCCCACCTCGGACATAGGTGATCTTGGTCGTTTTTCTTTGGTATATGACATCTAATATTTATGGTTAAAATATTATTAAGGTAAATATCTACATATGTATAATACTTTGGGTTTATTATGATCTGGTAGAAATTAATGAATATTATCATGGTATGGCACTTTCGTACACAATCCCACCTATTTAGCTTCTCAGTGAATTCAATAAACACTTTTATTGCAGACGAGTGCTACGCGCTACGCTCGTAGCCGGTCCCATGATTTTTAGGGTTCCGTAGCCAAAATGGCAAAACGGAACCCTTATAAATTCGTCATGTCCGTCTGTCCGTCTGTCACAGCTGATTTACTCGGAAACTATGAATGCTACAGTAACGAAATTTGGTAAGGATATGTGTTGTATGAACCGCTACAGGATTATGATACTAAATTGTAAAAAAAACCATTGGGGTGGGGGCCCTCCATACATATAACTGAGGGATAGAAAAAAAAAAATTGTTGTATATAAGCGTGTGGGGTATTAATAGAAAGGTCTTTGAAAATGATATGAAGGTTTATAAACCTTATCTTTATTTAAGCAAATCGTTTTCGAGATATCAGCTCTCAAAATCTGAAAAATGTCCCCCCCCTCTATTTTTTAAACTACGCGATATAAAATTCTAAAAAAAATATATGTTAAGCACATTAATAAACTCTATCAACGATTTTTGGTTTGATTAAATTATCTCCTATAGTTTTTGAGGTAGGTTGATTGAACTGTATTTTTTAAATAATAAATTGATAATGGTACGGAACCCTTCGCGCGCGAGTCCGACTCGCACTTGGCCGGTTTTTTCCGCTTTGTAGCGAAAATTGACCTCCCATAGAGAACTCCCCTCGGGAGTTCCCCGCGCTCAAAGTGTTAAGGCTTATGTTTTAAGGACCCACAAATATACCGGGTGTGGCCTGTAACAGGAGCAATAAATCAAATGGAAGACTCCTCTGACTGCCTCTAGTTATTCGCAAAAGGTCCCAGTGTTTTAAAGTTATCCATTAAGGAGAAACAGTATGTTAAAGTTACGACCTATGAGTGATGTATCTAGGTATCACAGCATTGTACCTTATTAATGATTAAACATGTTGGTAGTTCAGTGGACATAAAACTAAATGAGCTAAAAAGTTTTTTTGAACTCATGGTTTTTTAACTGGTTTAGCAAAAAAAAATTTTTTTTTTGTGTTACACCGATTTAACTTTTTTGGTATAAGTCGACTGCAGTAAAACTACATAAAAAAAAGGAAAAAAATGTTTTTTTTTGCAAAAAAAATTTTTTTTTTTAAGTTTTAACTATTAAATTATGACTATTTATTGGGTTATTAGTGTACCGTTTCATTTTTTGCTCCTATTACAGGCCACACCCTGTATAAATAGATACTTAAATACATCAGAAATGTATGACCAAGGTGCAGATATTTGTGATTAACACACAAATAAACGCCCTCGACGGGATTAGGGTCACAACAGTCTGAGCTACGGACGCCGCCAAAAAAACTCGCGTTACATGTTTTGCATAAAATGCGCTATTAGTTGACGTACTACTTACGGTATATTTTTCAGGGAGTAGAAAAATGGGTTAGGTCAGTTTAGTGTGCCATAATAGGTAGGTGCTCGTAGGTATATTATATACATTTATATTATGTCTTCGAAATATAAAAATCTGCGTAAACAGGTATGCCGACTTTTTTATATAAATGAGCATTCGCCTGCTGATATTGAAATGAATACGAAAGTTAACATTACAATCGTATTTTTGGCATAATTGTTTTAATTTCCTGAAATGCAGATATCAGGTAGAGCGAACCGCAGCCCATGCCACCACAAAGCTGCGGGCTTCAACCAACTTTGTATTTGTTTCCATAAAGTTCGTACTATCTTCGATTTAAAACGTTTATTTGACTTTTTAAGTGAATTTAGACAAAATTTCTTCGCAGTTGTCTTGATGAAAAATGTATAGAGGAAAGGAACCACTTCGTGTTAGCATATATTAAACTCGTGTGGATACTTGTACTTGAACAGGTCAATTTTATAGGTACGTTTCTTTTCTGTTATCAATTGTAGCATATTTTATAAAATGCAATGGTAGAAATGTATGTATGGCTAGCTAAGCATACTGTCTTATTGATATACAATCTTTTTTAAAGCCATTAATGACATCGTTGTGAGTTTGTTCTTGGTTTCTACCTACATATTTCTTTTCTCTTTTGAATTTAACTAATAAGTACCTAGCTTTTTTAGAGATAATGCATCTTGCTATTCTTGCAATAGAAAGGTAGGTGTAATCTACTTTCTTACAATTTCTTACATTAATTAGAGCTAATATTAGGTAAGTAGATAAGTAAAATAGTACGGTCGCCTACATAAATATGTTGACACCTAGATGCTTAGCCAAGTTGCCAATCGCTAGCGCTTGGTAGCGTATCGTAGTTTTAACTTTCTGTCACACTTGCATATTAGTGCGACAAAGGTAGTTAGCTGCCTTTCGTTTACGATTGACGATTAAGCGTTAGCGATTGGCAACTTGTCTAAGCACCCTGTATTCAAATTTAAACCTTCTTCCCCACGTGATAAGTTCCGAAGTGTACGCATATTTATAGACGTGACTGTATATACTTAAAGAAACTACTATGGACATAGTTTAAGAATCACGGAACAGCATAACCTGCGATGAGCGATGACATCGTAATGTGTTGAGAGACCGACAAAGGTCTCCAAATACAACTAATGTGTGTTATGCGTGACCGAAGCCATGCTTCACGTCACGTAACGATTGTTGTATTTGAAATCACGCCATGTTATCACGTGAAGCAAGTTACGTTAAATTGACGATTTAAAAACTTATTTATCATTTTATTTATTCATATTGAAAGTATGGTTACAATACGGTGTTCCTCAAACCGATAATGGCTAATCAAACACTTGCTAGTGGAAGTCATTTAAATAGTTGGATACGGTAGTCATTACTCATATATTACGTTATTGTCACGACTCATGGTTTTTCCGTTTGTTACATATTGTAGGTAGATACAATACGTACGTTTCTGTAGGCAGATACAATACGTTTCTGTAGGCTTAGCACATGACTTGTGCGACATAATGTTGTTGCGAGATAGACTTCCGGCATTTCTAGCTGTATCAATAAAAGCGGAACGAATAATCTATGTCGCGGCGAAATACTGTCGCACCAATCATGTGCTAATCCTGCTGATAGTGAAAACTGTGCATCGCCCTAAATACATGTTGACATTTGAGCCAAGCAAGTTACGGAGACTAAAATAAAAAAGTGTCCATATGAACCGACGGTTTTGAAATAGATCCTTTTTGTCTGATTAGTAATGAATGTAGTTACTGCATAGAGTTAGTTATGCTTGTTTAGCAATGTACAAGTTGCAGAACATTCTCAAAATTGCGGGAATATACTCGGAAATTTCCGAGAATTTTCATGAGAATTTAAGAATAAGTTCTCATTGAGAATATTTCCATGATAACTTATAAACATGAGTTATAAATAATTATTCTAAATCGTTAATAAGTAAACAAGACAGTAAATATAACTCATAAGGCATGTATCTAAGTACGGTCTTGGCTTGATTAGATTGAGATTCCCAAAAACATTATCTATGCAAGTTTCGCAACTAATGAAACTTCTCCTAGGTACAATGCTATGCTTGTAGTTTAAAACAAATTTCTATAATGATATCATATTTTCCCATCGTTAGGAACCATATCATGAAGCTAATATTAGCAAAACTAATCATCAATCGCGAATACTAACAAGTTTCCTTATTTATCGACGTTCTCGGTATAACAATTTGTCGCCCGCTACTGTATTCACAATGTTATTAAAGAGGAGGATAATGTGTATCGGGTAGTGGAGACATTTTTATTAAGAGCAGGGCCTATGCCGCCACGCGCCATTATGCCGGCCGCCCCACCGAGTGCTTAATGCAGGATAATGGACTCTCTCACTATTAATTTTGCTGTTTTTGTTTTCGGAACCATAACGCACCGGGTCACCTTGTTATGGCAATCTGATTATGTGCGAAGGCATCTTGCCTTTTGGGTTTTATACAACACACGAAAATACATCGAGGTCGTGGAAATCGAGTTCTGTGGACATCCGCCGATACTGACTGAAATAACCGACTTGGGTTTGCAATACACGTTGAAACTATTGCTATAGAAAAACTGCATTTTGAAAATTGCATCTTGCCATATTGCAACATATTCCATAAAACTACAGCACCTACAGTACAATATTTAATCGATACTTCTTCTGAGTCTTTATTTTCTCCTAATAAGTAGGTCGATAGCAAAAAAAAAAAATTAAAATGTTCTATGAGCGGTCAAGAACGTAGACTATTATATTTTTAAAATTTGCCGCCTTTTTCTACTGCCAAAGGTTATTGAAGTGTATATAAATTATAGTTTGTATGATTAAGTTTGGTAACACAATGAAAGCTATCGTAAATTTATTTTAGTTTTGACTAAGCCCTTATCTTTGTACATTTTTTTAGCAGTCGACCCTAATAACATCAATAAAATAATCTTTGAGTGTTTGAATAGTCCTACGTAAAATATCGATAATGGCTAGAATAGATACGTATGTATGCTTAACGACGACAAGGTTTAAAAACGTAAATAATGAATAACGAGTTGAGCACCAACTAAAATGTCTCTGTTTGGCTCAATGATGACTTTTAGAATAGTACATTACGACACAAGTGTGAAAAACATGAAATTCGAAACGAGTGGCAATGTTAACGACCGATAGGGAGTGTTTTAAATCGACACGAGTTACGAATTTCGTTTTTGCACGTGTCTCGTACGACGTTTTTTAGTACTGATGGCCCTCCGAAGTTTTGGACCTGACGTAAAATGACACACTTCTCACACTAGAACCTAAAAAAGGCACCACCTGTAATAAAAAAATGTCTTTTAGTTAGCATGAAGTCAATAGTTTAAATAAATAAATAATGCGTGCGCGGAGTCCTTAAGGTGAAATCAGGCAAATCTTTAATTTAAGATTACGACTTCTACATACATTTAACAATTTGATCCAATTTCCTTTTTCTAAGACATAAGTAGCGAGTTATACTTTATATCACATCGTACACGTATTCGGGTAGTTACTTAATGAATATCATATGGTTATCGGAAAACTGCTTTAAACGTAGCCACAAAGAAAATTACAGACTAGTAGATGACAATGGTAACTTGACAAGAACGCTTCCTGCTTCCTGGTTTCACTGCAGAACCCTGAAAACAAAATAATCAAGTAGATACGAAGATGAAAGCTAAACTAATTACATGTAACCCAGAGCAGTTATTACCACTATTTAACACAAACTAATAATAAAGCAGCTAAAACCAACACAGGCGAACAAACAGAAAGTATAACATTCTGTAGTCATAATAGAATAGACGTAAGTTTAATATGAAATTCGAGTCGGGTTGGATATAGCGGTTGTCATAAACAAATAGCTTTACGAACATGAGCATACTCAAATATTGGTAGAACGTGGCTTCAGGGACACCAGCCAAGATTTATTTCGCAGTATATCAGTAATATTGATTTCTGTAATATATTTCACCTTTATAATATAAGTATAGGCTTCCTATATACATTCATAGATGTCTTCATTTTCTTTATATTTCAAGTTTATGAAAGTGGAAAATTTTAGAGTACCTTCATAAATAGTACCTAATAAAGACTCATGCCGCCTTATTATTTCTGCATGATAGTTCTCGTACCTAGTTAATTCAAAACTTGACTGAATTCGAAATCCTTTAAATTTAGGTGAGGCAACCGAATCAAAATAATAATGAAGGTCCTAATGTCATAATGTTTGAAGATCCTAACTAATAATGTTGGGCGATGAGAAAGGCTTATTTATTTATTAGGCATTCAGGATGGTACATACCGCGTCTAACCGATTTTTGGCATTGCCACCACATTATAACAAATATGCAAGTGCGAAAGTGACGCGTAGCACGATAAATGGATAAAACGGGACCATCATAAGATTCACAAGTCATCGGGTGGCTGGTGGTGACCATCAATGCGTTTACCGTTTACCGTTCGCATTTGTAGGTATAGGTATTTACTTGTTAACCTGACCGCAACAACGACAAACGATAATCACGTGGCTATCATTATTATAAGCGTACTGGGTGCTTAGCCAAGTTGCCAATCGCTAGCGCTCAGTAGCGTATCGTAGTTTTCCCTCTCTGTCACTCTTCCATATTAGTGCGACAAAGACGGTTAGCTACCTTTCGCTGACGACTGACGATTAAACGCCAGCGATTGGCAACTTGGCTAAGCATCCTGGTCTTCTCTAAGTCACTTTACCTAAATTAGTCCGTGGGCTAGTCGGCCTGAAATTAGAAAACGGTATAATTTGGGGGTACCAAGTGTCCTTTTTACAGTAGTTAGACATATTCATAAGGATGTTAAAAAAGTATGATAGACATCTTAAAGTGGTAGCTAATAGGCATACGGGCTATTTCAAGATT
>JALPQI010023491.1:0-18957 GCA_025490895.1 Thaumatotibia leucotreta
CCCTATGTGCAGGGCCTGCATGGAAGAGGAGGAAACAGCAAAACACATTCTTCTAAATTGTAAACAGGTAGAGGTATACAGGAGTAGGCACTTGGGGACTCCACATACACTAAAGGAGGCATTTAGCAACCTGAAACATACACTGAGTTTCGTGGAGGAGCTTGGATGGTTGGAATAGGGCTACCTCGCTATCACGCAAAAAAGGCACGATGGTTGTCGAGTTGCGGAAAAAGCCCAGGATAACTAACTAACTAACTAACTAACACTCGACATTCTTTAAGGCTGTAAGTTGTCATACTAAATGTATGCGATCGTTTTAACTTGGTATTAATAATACTTCATCTAATTACAAAAAGTAATTAATGTAATTTTACTCGCTGGGTAACGTTCTTTCGGTATCAGTTAAAAGTTTTCTGATATCTCTCATATTTACGGAATCATGGCCTATAAACACTTATCGATTACACTCTTTATATCAAAACCAACATAACATTCTTATCCTGTGCTGGCCTGGTGGCCAAGAAGTAAAAATCGTCGGTTAACAACCAAACCAAACTCTAACTAAGTAACAAATACCTACCTAAAATAAAGCTCGTTTCTCACCGGCCCTACCGCGAACTACGAAATCCGTAGTTTTCGAGGATTTGTCGCCTGTCACTCCAATGAAGGCGTCATTAGAGTGACAGAGACAAATCCTCGAAATTTACGAATTTCGGAGTTCAAAGTAGCAAGCAAGTTCCATTCTGATTCAATTCTGTTCAGGGCCTGTATTACAGAATTGGAAGTGGCTTGCTACTTCGAACACCGAAGTTCGTAAATTACAGGCATACGACGTTGCTAAGGGTAGTGATAGTTTTTATTAGTGAGTCAACCGATGAAATAGATAATGTTTTGCAATATTAATACAGTCTCAGCGTTTTTAAACTAGTTTTTAAACTGCTAACTTCGAAATTCGTAAATAACGAGGATTTTTCTGTCATTACAGACAAATCCTCAATATTTGCGGATTCCGAAAGTTCGCGGTAGGGCCGCTGTGTCTTTAACACGCGATTACATACCTACAGGTCATATTCTAGGATTTCTATTAGGCAACGCCATTTTTTTTGAACAGATCTTAGCCTCCGCATGCTCTAATGATCCAATCTTCCAGATGGCCAAGCAACTCCGCTGGGGCGTCTGCGGCACGGGCATGATCGCCCACGACTTCCTGACAGCCCTGGGGACTCTGCCCCCCGATCAGCACCGCGCCTGCGCCATCGCGGGCAAGGAGCCTGAGCGCGCCCAGCGATTGGCTAGCTTGCATCAGCTGCGGAACCATGACTCTTATGAGGCTCTCGCGAATGACGATATAGGTAAGTCTAGTGCTAGCGCCTATGCCATAGGCACTGTGATTGGCTAGCTTACATCAGCTGCGGCACTGATATGATCGCCCACGACTTGCTGACAGCCCTGGGGACCCTGCCCCCCAGCGATTGGCTGGCTTGCATCAGCTGCTGAACCATGACTCTTATGAGGCTCTCGCGAATGACGATATAGGTAAGTGTAAATGCTATGCTATGCTATAGCAGGCAAGAAAAGCGTGCACTGATTGGATCAGCTGCGGTACCATAAACTTACCTATATTGCCATTAGCGAAAGCCTCATAAGAGTTGAGGTTTTCGCTAATGGCAATATAGGTAAGTCTAGTGCAAGCATCTTTTTGAAAAGGTAGGATAATATACCAGGATTGATTTGAATTTAAATACCGAATTTGATTAAATTGTTTTAATTATTTATTGTAATTTTATTTGTATACTGGGAAGCTAGAACACGTCTATCCTAGAGAACAGCCTGGATCTGAATGAGAATGGGTGAACGAGTGACTACCTGATATAGTCAAAGAATGAATTAGAAGAAACTTCACTCAACCGATCACCCTCATTCGTTCCTTTAATAAAGTAGTGAAATCAGTTACTTTTATTTACAGGATAAGTTAATTTTTGTACAACAAATAAAGCATACTCTACACCGTGTTTTGATTGATTTCCGTTAAATTGGACAGGTTACTTGGGATATTAATAGAAGTTGCCTGGTATATCGGCTTTTGTAAATTTCGAAAAATTTTTTTTTTTTGTTTTTATAGATAATAATTGTAATGGCAAGTGTGAGAGAACCTTAAGAATAAGATCTCAGGCGACTGACGGCTGCTGACGGCGCATGTCAAAATAAGTAACATTAGGATGTAATAAAGGTTGCAATACACTTGTTCAGTCATTAAACTTATTTTTTTAATAACTCAATAACAGTAAGAGTTAAGACACTAGTTTCTTAGAGAAATTGATTATTTTTGACCTAAATAAGCTTCCCTTTAATTTAACGGAAATCAATAAAAAGTTAAAAACACGGTGTATTAACTATAAATTATATAATAAAATCGACTAAGGGATTGAAGTGTCACTGACCATTATTTGATAAAAGATGATGATGGTCAGCAGCGTCATCATAATGGACACATTACTGCGATCGCCAATCCGCTTGCCCAGCGTGGCGATTATGGGCATTTACCTCCTAATGCGTCTATACGCGAAGTTAATAGGAGAGGCCTACGTCCAGCAGTGGACTATCATAGGCTGATGATGTGTGATGTGTATATAATAAAAATCAACACACCTATATCACACGCTGGGCAAGCGAGTTGGCGATCGCAGTATTGTGCCCATGCACTGGTGACGCTGCTACCCGTCATCAACCTTCAATAAATGAATGGCCTGTCACACTTCAATCCCTTAGTCAACTCTTACGACACCTGCAAGAAGAGTTGGGGTGGTGATACATGTATTCTTACTGTCGTCACCACGCGACATATCACAGCATCATTTGCTTATTCCAATTCACTGCAGGGCATATACTTACATAATCCTTTAGTCGACTCTTACGACACCCACGGAAGAGTTGACGTGCAAACGACGGCATGATAGCATCGTAATTTTGCAAGAAAATATGCAATAATTCATAAAACGTTACTTTTACCTTGCAAGTAGTAACCCAAGATTGCTCCAGCATATCAATGGGTAATAAATACCAAGTATCTTTTGTTCGCCCGCCGCTAACCACGTCACGGTCAAATACGCTACAAATACAGTATTATTATGTAAATTCATTTACTTATAGCCATAGTTTAGGCTGAAAACTAGTCAATCAACGCTTCTTGTGACGTCAATTGGGCTATCCAATTCAACTTGTAAAACTTTAAATAAAAGCGTATTCCCAATCAATGTAAAATGTACTCTATGAAGTCCCGGTAGTTGTTACAATGTGAGAAAAATTGTGAAAATTTATAGGTATTAAAAGCTCGTGGAATGTTCCAAATATCTCACTCAGTCCACGGCTGAACATAGGCCTCTCCTATTAAACTAGCGAATCGACGCATAAGGAGGTACCTAATGTTCATATAACATCACCACGCTGTGCAAACGGATTGGGGATCGCAGTAGTCCACTATGCTGCCCATCATTTTGTCTTCTTTAAACGAATATTCATTGAAACTTCAATTCCTCAGTCGACTGGACTGGTGTGGGAATTGACTGGGTGGAGAGGGTGGAGACAAATGTATTCATACTGCCGTCACCACGCGGCAAGTCCACCTCGATTTCCCGTTTTTGCCTAACCTAATCTTAACCACGTGAAATATCCAGTTATTTTAGTCACTAGCTTGCAATAGCGAAAGCCAAGAGACTAGCATAAATTATTATCACTTTGATCTAATTTTATATGCCATCGTCATACCTTGCGAATATCAAAGGAGATCTACATATTTGCAATTCGGTACAATTCGTTTTATTTCTGTATCCTATTTAGTTCTCTAATACATTACATATACTCGTATGAAGTAGTAGTATCAATGTCGTACATATATAAGCAACACTCACTTGATTGAAAAAACACCCGTATTTAGAGTGTAAGAAAAGTGATATTTCCGTAAATAGATTGCTATAGATTCGAGATTGTCGAGTAATTATAGCGACGATATTTTCTTTCTTGCAAATGACAATAGGTACTATGAGAGACATTAAAAATAACAAGCAGACGGTAAGACGCGACTAACTGTGAACAATTGTGTTTTACTTACGTATAGTCTGTCCAACCATCTTCTTAGTAGAAACAGGCGGCAAATCCAAAAAATAAGCGCATCTTATGCGTTGTATGGCTCATAAGCAACGCGATTTCATTTTGTGAGTTACACTAAATTACGTAATCCATTTTTGATGGTTTTCATTAAATTATCAACCTCAGATTTTATTTTATTTAGCGTAAGCGCTACCTATAGCTATTTACATAACTATAACTGTGGTCGCAGTTAGTAACTAATTATCAAATAGACCTCACAAAAATAAAACAAATAAGATAAACATAATTTCAATAGGATAAGTAGGTAACTAAAAATAAACGTACTTTATAAATGTTCAATTCATTTTTAGGGCCTCCTCAAAAATCCTCATTTGGCGGTTACATAAATTCATGTTACAACTGACGATTTGTCTATCGCATATATTATACCTATTGATAAACTATCGGTTGTCACTTGAAGGAAACATCTGTGAATGTTTTGCATAAATAATTAGCATATGCTTGCAAATGGAATGTACTCTATTATGCCATCGGAGGTAACTGACGGATGGTCGACAAATTCCTTTACTCTGAGCTAAAGTCCATTCAAACATCAAGTCAAGGTAAAATAAAAGCGAGAAATAAAAAAAAATACTCAACCTTATAATAATAAAAATGATATATATATGCATATATTTGGCACTTTGCGCGCTATCCATATATTTTAAAGATCAGGTGAAAAATCCTTTCCTATTGTATGAACTGAAGTAGGTAATTACATAGCAATATAAACTCGGATTATACAGGGTGTTTTTTTTTCGACCGTTCAAATTCTACGTAGTGAATGTGTAGGTCATACTGACCAACTTTTACTATGGGGACAAAGTCGAAATCGCGAAAAAAAAATCAGCTGTTTCATACATTTCGGCCGGCGTAATGCCGCCAATTTGTATGAAACAGCTGATTTTTTTTTCGCGATTTCGACTTTGTCCCCATAGTAAAAGTTGGTGAGTATGACCTACACATTCACTACGTAGAATTTGAACGGTCGAAAAAAAAACACCCTGTATATTGCCTTGAAAAACGAAGGAAAATTAACAGATTTGACTTGTTGTCCCGGTATTTTACTGCTCTTTGCGTCCATATATAAAAAAATAGAGCTATATATGATATAGTTCTGCATAATGATGGGTATATGCCATATGTTTTAACATCAAATTCATCAATTACATAATCGCACGTTAAATTCTTGAATTAATTTGTACTGAAGCTGGGTTTGGACTTCAATTAACCTTAGCCAAAACCACTCTGGAACTAATGTCAAAGAGATTATCAAATTGTATAAATAGGTGCATTTAGACCAAACGAGTATTCGCTCATTCTATCCCCCACTCTACGTAATTCGTTAGTTACACAAAACGTGTTTCGTCGAAATTCGTTGATTTCGTAGAGTTTCGGGGATAGAATGAGCTACTGCTCGTTTGGTTGGTCTAAATGCACCTTAAGGTGCGGTTAAACTAAAAGAGCATTCGCTGTTCTAACCTCCCACTCTACGAAATTCGATCGGTACACAAAACGTGATTGGTTGATTTCGTAGAACGGGCGCTAGAACAGCGAATGCTCTTTTAGTTTAAACGCACCTTTAAGAAACCTCTCACTACCTACTTGTTACTTTGACATGGTTCTAGAGTAGCCAAAATTCAAATTAATTAGGTGGACGATGGCACTTCTGTTGTGTATTTCTTACGTTTCGCATTTGTACCTAATAGTATCATAAAGTAGTAAATAGTTAATAATATAAATAATAAATAAATATCTTGGGACATCTTACACAAATCGACCCAGCCCCACGGTAAGCTCAAATAAGGCTTGTAATATGGGAACCAGGCGACGATATATATAATAGATAGATAAATATAGATACTTAAATACATAGACAGCCATGACCAAGGAACAAATATTTCATATCAGACTCACTGCCTGCGACCACGGGTGTAACGTCATGCCCGAAACGTCAGGATATAATTAAACGTAAGTTTACGCGATTAAGACCCGTTTGTCTTTAAAATATGAGTGATAATCGTGAAAGTTTAAATCAAAATGAACAAATATTTGTGATAAATAAATACACAAATAATGCCCTCGCCGGGATTCGAACCCGGAACCTCCAGCTTCGTAGGCAGGGTCACTAGTCACTACCAACTAGGCCACGGAGGCTGACAAAATATATCTAAATATAAATATGCTGCATCTATGCTGTATTACCAAAGGCTAACATTCGACGTATTTTAAAAGGGATCATCCATTAATTACGTCACACCTCAAGGGGAGGGAGGGGGGTCCACAAATTGTGATATATCGTGACAGGGGGGAGGGAGGCGTTCTATGTTTGTGACGTCACAATCCTCACATACATAAATACATGAACATAAAAGAATAGAAAATCCAAAATCCTTGGATGGAGGAAGAATAAGTTAATTTTCTCTTCGTTCATTTTACAAATCATTGCAATCCTAATAAAAAGTTACTTTCAAAGTGATGTCGTTATGTTTACCTTCTTAGACTAAAAATTTACATGTGACGTCACACTAAGGAGGGAGGGTGTAGTTAATTGTGACGAAGTGTGACAAGGGGGGAGGGAGGGGTCAAAAAATCATAAAACTGGTGTGACGTAATTAATGGATGATCCCAAAGTTCTATGTCATTAGTTGTAAAATATTCTTGTTGCCTAGCAGAATTATGTCACGTTTATCATTATGCAAGTTAGTAGAGCATTAGGTTTCAATGATCAATGCAAGTTGCCGATAATGCCGATAGCTCGTCGAATTACCGCGGGGTCAGTTTCAGAAGGCCCTTACTATCATTGGTAAAACTCGATTTATTGTTAACTTAAACCGTGGGCTGCGTGGTGGCAGTAAGAATACCCTAACTCTTCCTGTGGGTGTCGTAAGAGTCCACTAAGAAATTGAAGTGTCAAAATGACCATTAATTTATTGAAGATTGATAATGGACAGCAGCACCATCATAGTGAACACACTGCCGCGATTGCCAATCCGCTCAACCAGCGTTACGATTATGAGTGACTGCTTACTCGTAGTAAGTGACGTTTCTGAACTAATTCGTCGCGTTCTACATTTGCCGCCGCAAAGGAAAGATCAGTGACTCGATGAAACCATGCCCAGATTCAGAAGCATTGTGTTCTTGGTTTCCGTGGCACGTGTCCATAATGGCAAGAAACTTACATAAAAGGAAATAATGTTTTAAACTATCACTTCATTGATCTTTAGAGATATTATTTTGGTTTAGGTGGATTCTTTGAATAATTATACATAATATATAAGAAATAAAATTGTGAAAACGGATAAACTCGCGTATATTAACTAATATTAACTTCATTCCGACGTTTCGAACACTTTACAGGGTTCGTCATCCGCAGACCACGAACCCTGTAAAGTATTTGAAACTAGAGACCGAAGAGCTGGCGACTTCCTCGCACAACGCATCAGTATTGCGATACAGCGAGGAAATGCCGCCAGCATCCTCGGTACAATGCCACAAGGGCCAATCTTAGATATAGGTTAGGTTAAGTAGATTAGTTAGATTTAATCTATGTACATAAATTGTAGTTTTGAAAATAAATATATTAAAAATTGAGAAGGTCATTATTTTCATTATTTTTCTTGTAAATACTTACTTTATTAGCTAAAACAGCGACAGCTTGAATCTACATACTCGACAAATCGGCCGAAGATTTAGGACTACGAGTATACCTATATTATCATAATAGACTGAATGAAAGTCCAAATGGCGAAATTGTAGTGTTTTAGATTATTCTGAAGTCTTTGTCATAAGGACGAAATTTTCTTCTATTTTTATTCGATCTATGTAAATGTCTAATCTGCAGATGTATATCTTTATATTTAGTCTGAAAGTAGAAAGTATCGTGTTGTAAAATTATACTGGAATCTTTATTGCTAGCGGTTCGGCAGCTTACTTGACCGAAAATGTCAACATGGTCTTTAATGTCATTATTCAAATAATAAAAGGTCAAACGTGAAATGCCTTAATATCGACCCATTTATAGGTGAATTTTATCATCGAAAGCTTGGAATTGCATTTGTAGGGGTGTTACAAAAAACATAAGTATCTACTCGGTCCACTGGTTCAATCCAGGTTTAACATACTAACCCGAGGTTAAACGGTTAGAAGAACCAAAAGTGTAGAGGTTAACCCCGTGTTAGTTGGTACGTTTACTTTTAGTCAAACGATTTTATCACGTGACATAATATACCTACGGTGCGACCGAAATAGGCATGATGACAGGCAAGTCAAATCAGCATCTTTTTTCGAACAGTCAAAACGATCACAATTGGCTATGTAAAGTTTTCTGAAGGTATGAACATTATATTTTTACCTGATAGCCATCCTCTTAAGATTCAAGAAAATGCGGCTCCTTTATTTTTATTTCCTTTAAATTATGAATAATCTTTTTTTAAGTGAGTGAGGTGACATTTGTACAGTTTTATGGATGAATAGAGCCTAATGCGTTCGTCCGCAATCAGTACATTGAAATAGAAAAAAAAAATCTGTGAACGTTAATGTCACTATCATTTTTTTTTTTTCTACTTCATTGTACTTGTTGCAGACGAAAGCATTAGGCTCTGTTCAGCCATAAAACTGAACAAATGTCATCTCACTCACTTAAAAAAAGATTGTTATCCAATTATAGGATATAAAAATAAAAGAGCCGCACTTTCTTGACCTTTAAGACAACGGTTATCAAGGAAAAATATTAAATTCATACCTTCAGAAAACTTTACATAGCCAATTTGACGTCACGTTTGAGTACTGCCTAATGACCTACTCTTCTAAGTTCTTTTCAATTTATTAAATAGAAGTTCTGTACAAAAATTACTACAATCTACATTTTAGTAATAATTTATAGTATTATGTCGTGCATAATGTTAAATAATTTATTTTAACTACAGTCATATTACGTGGCTCAAAACAAAACTCAAAATATTATGCTCGTCTGGCCTCAGCTTTATTGTTGACGAAATAAACGATTTTTTTACCATTGTTACAGACATAGTATTCGTCAGCGTGCTAAACCTCCAACACTACGAAATATCCAAGCTGATGCTGGAGCACGGGAAGCATGTCCTCTGTGAGAAGCCAATGGGAATGACCCACAAACAGACCCAAGACCTGGTCTCCATCGCGAGGAGTCGGCGGCTGTTCCTTCTAGAAGGGATGTGGTCTCGTTTCTTCCCGGCTTATGATGCTTTGGATAAGCATATAGCGGGGGGAGGCTTGGGCGATGTGTACCACGTGAACGTGCAGTTTGGAGTGGAGATTAGTGATATTGAGAGGAACCTGTAAGTATATTTGTACGTTATACAATAATACAATTTTAGAATTATACTTTATTACTAACGTGAGACTCGAAACATATTTAAATATTTATCAAACGGGTTACTCACGTAATTTAAGTCGATAATTGCAGTACACGTCGGGCTTTGGTCGCGGGTACTCCATTATGAGGATCCTCTAAATGGTTCGAAACATGTCGAGCAATTATAGACTTAAATTACGTGAGTAACCCGTGTGATAAATATTTAAATAATAAAATTCCTGGCACACTCTTATATAAATCGATTTAGTCCGAACATTGACTTTAGCTGATCTATGTTTATTATCTAAAGAGTAACTTAGGTATATTTTTGGTTTTGAACAGTGCACTGAGTAACAAAGGTTTTTTCACACTACTATTAAAAAATAAGCTTTGAAAACAACTCTTGCCATATGCTGCCGGTTCGTATATGTTTGGAATAGGTATAAATGTTTTATATACCTTGTTTTATAAAATAGAGACACATTGTAAACGCGCCTTAGAAGTTGGTTTATTTTGATTTCGACATCAAAAAAAAATATACACAAATTCATTCTATGGAGAATAGACTTTTCACAAAATTCTCCATACAAAACGTCAATTCCAGCATTCTCTCGTTTCGTGTAAATCCACCTTTAGAAAGCTCTTACTACTAAACTTGTAATTTTGACATAGTTCTAAATAGGCCTAGGGTTCCTATTGATTGAGTGTACAGTCGACGTCAAAGATATCATTACGGTTTAAGTGTAAAAAATATATTTACACGACTTAATTGCCTTGACATTAAGGTCGTGTAAATATATTTTTGACACCTAATCCGTAATGATATATTTGACGTCGACTGTACATGCAAAAAGTAAAATGTGCAAATAGTTCTGCTATTGCATTACCCTTGGCAGTAATACCTTCACGGCTCAATACAGCTAAAAAACCACTTTAGTTTTTGTAATCCCAGTAAACCAAGTTATGTAGGTTACTAACAGGAAGGAAAATGTTATTAATAAATGAATTCAATAGTTCCTATACCAGCTAATAAATTAATATAATGGAACGTTGATATACAAATGGACCTACTCGTAGTCGCACCTTAAACTGAATTCAGTCTCGTGTTGTGGGTAACTAAGAAACAATAGGTAGTGACGAGGTTCTCGTTTATACAGACAATTATTTAGTAACACTTTCCCTTAGGCACTGGTCTCACCGCGAGCTACTAAGCTATGAACTATCGGCTATAAACACGAACAAAAGATACGCACACCTGTGTAAATAAAAGAGACACGGCGATACTCGCTCAGCTATCAGCTATCACCGCCGGGCGAGTATCGCCGTGTCTCTTTTATTTACACGGGAGTGCGTATCTTTTGTTCGTGTTTATAGCCGATAGTTCATAGCTTAGTAGCTCGCGGTGAGACCAGTGCCTTAGTCGACTCTTACAGCCTCCTCGGGGACATTTTGGGTGGTAACTAATGTATTCTTACTGCCGTCATACACAAGAGCTCTTAACTATGTACCTACATCTACAAATATTTTGTCACATCATCATCCTATATCAGTCCACAGCTGGACAACGGCAGAGGCCGTTTCTACGCATAGGCTAAGAAGAGCCTTAGCCTATGCGTAGGGACGCATTAGGGGGTAAATGCCTATAATCACCACGCTGGGCAAGCGGGTCGGCGGTCGCAGTAGTGTGTCCACTATGATTCATGATGCTGCTGCCCATCATCAATCTTCGATAAATAAATGGTCAGTGACACTTCAATCCCTTATCGACTCTTACGAAACCCGCGGGAAGAGTTGTGGTGGTGACAAATATATTCTTGCTGCCGTCACCATACGGCTTAGAATCAAAGTTCTATAAAAAATTTGAACACGCTACACATTTCAGAATGAAAGACCTCGGCGGCGGAGCAGTCCTGGACCTAGGGGTCTACATGCTCCAACTAGCCCAATGGGTCTTCAAGTCCCCCCCCTCCGACGTGGTGTGCTCCGGACATAAGAGCTCCACAGGTGTGGACGAATCTATGGTGTGTGCGCTGAAGTACCCTGAGGGACGAACGGCTTCTATAGCGGCGCATACGAGGGTGGCTATGGGGAATAAGGCGGAGATTGTGGGGACTAAAGGCTCGGTCACGGTAAGTACTGTCTACCTTGATCTGGGATCTATTGCTTAACACGTTCGCCTCCGGTACTGTTTCACTAAGCGCTTATACTATGCCGATCAAAATTATCTGATAGAAATCCTATACCAGTGACACGCATGTGTAACCGAAAAGATTGTACTCCTATGCCGTCGACACAGACTTGTGTCAAAAACGTTCGTATTTATATCCCGCTGGCATAGGAGTGAGAACTTGATTAATGCTAGTGGCATAAGAATAAGATTACTTTGATCACGTATGTGTGTCACCGGCATAGGAGTACAGTTTTTTCGGTCACATATGCGTGTCACCGGCGTCGAACGTGTTAAAAGCTCGTAATTTGTAAGACATGCAGAAGTCCTTGTCTAATGAGTTGTGTTACAGACTTTCGCTTTTATTTAAAATTTTACGCTTTTATAATGCACAATGTACATTGTGCATCAAGGGAGGTAAATACGGATTTACTAACGAGAGTGTTAGAAGCTCGACGCCGTAGGCGGAGGGCTTTTAATGACTTGAGTTAGTATTCCGCTTACCGACCGTGATGCATACAATGTTTTTCATCACATTTGCCGACAAAAAATAAGTTTTAAGACAAAATATTATTAAATGACGTACTGACATTTCTATTACTCCCGCTACGCATGCAAGCAATGGCGCGCTTAGACAGCAAGTGTGATGAAAACACAATTACGTATGCAATTCCATGCTCTCAGTTTTCAAATTGACCTAGTCCCACGGTAAGGTCAATCAAGACTCGTCATATGGGTACAGTGGGTACCAAGCGATGATATATACAATAGATAGATACATATATTCTTAAATACATAACTAGACAACCACAACAACATGTTTGCATTTTTTATATACAATTTTATGTGATAAATATGCTTCCCTCGATCTAATTCCATTATTAAATAACTTATTTCAATGTAGTACACTAATTCACACCTGAATTCTCGATATACAATATTGTAATTAACTTTCTACGTCTAATCGATCATTTCTTATCGGTTAATTAATGTAAAGTAATGGCGTCTCCCAATGTTGACTGATTACGTAAATTTCGTTGCAACAGCCACAGGAAAAACTAAAACCAAAATAATATTATAAGACTTTTGAGAAGTAAACGCCGGATAAATACACACACCGGCAATCGGGTCAGGTGTTCTTTTTTCATAGAAAATAATGCAAACATGGGGATTTCAAATATTTTTTAAAAATATTTATAGTGTAGTTAAAATCTATTTTTAAATCAGATTGTATTGAAATTTCCCTAAATTTATAAAAAACCCAAAAAAACTTTAAAATTGTCGTTAGGTCAGTTTTTATAGATAAAAATGTAGACCGTTTAAAAAAACCACCAAAAATGTAAATATGGTAAATCGATTTTTCTAATCATGAGTTGCTATTTTTATATCTACGGAGTCATCTGACGATAAAGTTCCGTGTGTTTCGGATCGGGTGAAAACTTCAGGGAAATTCCAATACAATCTGATGTTAAAAACGGTTCCACTTGCATTATAATTGTTTTTTTTCTAATATTTGTAATCAGCATGTTTCCAGTATTTTCTATGAAAAAATCCACCCGACCGTATTCATTGACCGGGGGTGTATATCCGCCAGATGAAAGTATCACTATCTTTTTTCCCTGGCAGATAAAAGAAAGGGATAGCTAACATTTATATGTCATATATTTTTATACTGGGAGGTGGTTAATTTCTTGTCAGGTCGGAAATTCGGCTATCTGTACTGAAAAACGTCGTAAAATACACGTGCGAAAAGGAAATTTGTTACTCTTGTTGAATGAAAATTTATCGCCACTCGTTTCGGACTAAAATTTTTTCGCACTTGTGTCTTACTTAATGTATTATTTCGGAGATAATAAAACAGGCCTTTAACTTTTTGTAGGTGCACATATTAAAATCGCTTTTTACATCGAATGCTGTTTAACGAACTCTAAATATCATGCGTAGATCTAACTCAACACTCAAAAAGAAACTAACATTCAAAAAAACCGATAAAAAGATAAAGTTTACAATAGACTAAGTCGATTAATTTAACAAAGGTCTTTCCTATTCGTGAAGGTAATGTTTTAGAAAAATAGGGCAAAAAACAAATCTTTGTCGCTGGTAAACATTTTCCTGTTTCCTATTGTTTGTTTTCCTGATAGCCAAAAATCTCGAACGCAAATGTAGATAACGTATTGTTTTGATAAGATAATTTCGCTGTTAAGTCATCCTAGTTACAATTTGTACCTACAAAGTACATATTGGGTACTTTCCTGATAAAAATAAACTTTCCTGATAAAAATAAAACCTTTCAATTTAAGTATCTATTCGTTAGATATCACTACATAGTATAAAATAAAGTCACTTTTCTGTCCCTATGTCCCGTACGCTTAAATCTTTAAAACTACGCAACGGATTTTGATGAGATTTTTTTTAATAGTTAGAGTAATTCATGAGGAAGGTTTTTATTTAGGTATAGTACCCGTGCGCAGTCGGGTCGGGTCGCTAGTAATAACTATAAACTTAAATTATCTTAAAATGACAATAGAGATAACTTTTTTCTTTACCCATCAAATGGATTTTTTTCTTATTTACATAATTATATAATCTCGGAGATATATATTATCTTGAGTGGGAATGTTGACGTCACACCTCGGTACAATACGAGGGCTGTTCCGAAAGTTTTTAGTTGCTCCGGTTCTATTCATGCGATTTCAATAAAACTTACACCATTTTGAGGGATATTTCAATGACACTTTAGGCGGTGTAAATTTGTTTTAGTAAAGATTTTAGATATTTTTATTATTTTTTTTTACTAAGACGTGTCGAGCCTTACTCCAATGACCATGATACCGGTTTTTAAGACACTTTTTTAATGAGATGCTATGAACATCATTCGCTTATAAAACTATTTTATTTTATAGGTACTAGTAATTGAAAATATTTCCGTTATTTTTAAGTACAAATTACGTGATATCCTTTTCTTTAATTATAAATGAGTAGGCATCGAAAAAAATCGTAAACTCCAAAATTGGAATTTCGAATATTGTAAAAATCATCATTCAATCAATAATCATTTTTGTTCAATTATAATTTAAAAAACGCAAAATGAACTAAATTATTTATCCCGGGTATATTTTAGTACAGCTTTCAAAGATTTTTATACGAAATATGCTTCAATGTGTCAAAAATTGCCAATTTCTCCATACAATGTTAAATTTCATACAAAACAGCTTTTTGTAAAAAAAATATAATAAAAAAACTATTCCCATCACATGCATAAATTTACTAACCATAATAAGTATTGAAATGTACCTCACAATGATATAAATTTAATTTAAATCGCATGAATAGAACCGGAGCAACTAAAAACTTTCGGAACAGCCCTCGTATTTGCTTGGTATTTTCTTTTACGATCGAACTTTCACGCGCTGTAATTTATCATTGTTCACTTGACAATAAGTTTTGTAAAAAAAATATTTTTGATCGCTGACTGTATTTTCTTTAGTCGTTTCATCGAATATTTATTACTACGAATCCAGCGAACTCAAACTTGATAGGGTTACGTATTTCGATCCCAAGTTTCTAATATTTCTATGGCTATCTTGTAAATCGATCATCAGACCAGCTTCGTGATATTATTATACATACTCGAGTATGTCATTGTCTTCTGACCTGCGACCATATATAACATGGACGTCTAACGCCAGCTCAAAAATGCCCCCAAAACCAATTGTTCAATTGTGCCAAGATGGGCAGTACATATCGCTTTTCTTAACGCCGCGCATATTTCGGCGCAACATCTTTGACAAACGTTTATAGAATATAGCCAATCAAAACTTTGATGGACCAATCACAATTATTTTTAAATGGCGGTTTAAGTTTTTATAGGTTGATATTGAAATTCATTACCGTGATGCATTGAAGAGGGGGTGACAGTTGTCAACTAAAATTCAGGCCCGTTTTTGATAGACAATTTAGTATGGCGTGCGGCTTCCATGTTTTATTTATTCGTAGCTGACTCATAGAAGCATATAAACTTTCAGCTCATTCGGTAACCAAATGGGTCAAAAAGTCGCAAGATTTGACTGCAGACAGGCAAGGACAGTTTATCCATTCAAATGAAACTAATATTTTAAAGACAAACGGGACTTAATCGCGTAAACTTACGTTTAATTATATCCTGACGTTTCGGCCATGACGTTACACCCGTGGTCGCAGGCAGACTGGCGAGAAACTATATCAACACCTTCGTTCTGCGCGGGTTTTTCGAACTACCCGCACTTGATCTTGATTATTCACTTCTAGGCTAGGGTTGTCACTAAGCCTACACACAACACTCACAACATCCAATGGCTTTAAAATTAAGAACGATTTAAGACCCGTTGTTTGTCTTTAAAATATGATTGATAAGATAATCGTGAAACTAAATGAAACTAAATAAAGACTTATAAAAAATCATCTCAATTGTCACCTCTTTTGTTAAATATGTAATCCCCAAATTCAAAAATTCAAAAAAACTACTTTAACCGATTTCTCCAAGATCCCATCATCACGGTCTGTTTTGAAGTCGGTTAAAAAAATAATTATCGAAATCGGTTGTCGTGATATCGAAGATATTCGTTCATTTGTCGTGCACATACTTAATGCAAATTTATGTTATAATTATAACTTATATGGTTTTCTCATGAATGCCATTGTCAGAACTGGACCAAATTAAAATGGGACCAATCGGCAGCAGCTTTCAATAAAATAAAATAGGCTCACCCAGTAAGAGGTTCTGGCCTACTACCGCGAAAATCGTAATTCGTAAATTTCGAGGATTTTTCTCTGTCACTCAAATGAAGGCGTCATTAGAGTGAGAGAGACAAAGCCTCGAAATTTACGAATTTCGTTTTTCGCGGCAGGGCCGCAGAGGTAACGAACATTAAAAAAAAGGTCGGTTGAAAATATTAGATACCTACTCTCTTAGTTAATTAAACATTATTGTAAGTACTTTAGTCTGTCAGTTATATTAACATTTGCACAGATCAAGCGCGTCACAACTTGGCAATATGGAGTGGACAGATAATGTCACTCCGTATGAAAACTGTCGTGTGACGTCACGAAATTGGGAAATCTGTTTATTTTACAACGAAATAACACTGATTAGGTATTTTATAGCCTACTTAAGAAATTCAATTATAGATTTACTACTTCGATACGTTTATTATTCGTATAAATATACTTGTTACTACAAAAATAAATGACGGATATATCTTTGTTATGTGTGCCACGTAGGAACTTTTTCCACACGTGGCACACATTTTTGTCAATAGTGTAACATATTTTTGAAAAAAAAAACTTTTAGTTTACTTTCTCGTAAAGTTGCGAAGGCGATATTTACGACGATTCTTTTTTTCTTTCAAGACTAAGGTCATATTCATGTCACTCTAAAGCCAAACGCAGGTTTAATTGAGAAATTGAATGGCGCAATACATTTTCTATATGCTTAGCACATTATTAATATGTCAGTATGTCGCCGCGTAAAGGTGCATGCAGACCAAAAGAGCATTCGCTGTTCTATCCCCCTACTCTACGAAATTCGATCGTTACACGAAACGTGATTCGTTAATTTCGTAGAGTGGGGGATAGAACAGCGAATGCTCTTTTGGTCTGCATGCACCTTAATAGATTTTCCATCTTTTACTGATACGTTCATGCTACGGTCATGGTATGTTACGGTCTAGTGGGCAGAGACCTTTATCGTGTAATTTCTTCACTTTATATGTTATTTATAATGAATTAAAATAATTCATACAAAATATAAGTCGATTGAAATAAAACGTGAATTTATATTTGATACTCTGTTCCCAGTTGGATTATTTCTGGTGTCCCACGGCCCTGAGGCTCTCCGCGGCCAACAGTACCGAGTGGACTCTCCCGCGAGGCCGCTTTAACTTCCACTTCCACAACAGCGCAGGCCTCTCCTATCAAATCCAGGAGTGCTACGACTGCATCTCACAAGGTGAGTCATTTTAGGCCTCGCGAGGCCTACGGTACAGAGTGGTCGCTCTTTCGAGGCCGCTTCAACTTCCACTTCCACAAAAGCGCAGGCCTCTCCTACCAGATCCAGGAATGCTACGACTGCATCTCGCGAGGTGAGTCCTTCTAGGCCTCCTGGGGCCTACAGTAGTACCACAAAAGTAGCGGCCTTCTACCAGATCTAAGAGTGATATTACTGCATCTCACAAGCTGAGTCATTGTAGGCCTCCTTAGGCCTACAGTAGTACCACAAAAGTAGCTGTCTCCTACCAGATCTAAGAGTGATATGACTACATCTCGCAAGGTGAGTCATTTTACGCCTCCTGGGGCATACAGTAGTACCAATAAAGTAGCGGCCTCCTACTAGATCTAAGAGTGATACGACTGCATCTCACAAAGTGACTCGTTCTAGGCCTCGCGGGGCCGACAGTACAGAGTGCACACTCTCGAGGCCACTTCCACAAAAGTACCGGTCTCCTACCAAATCCCAGAGTGCTATGACTGCATTTCACAAGGTAATTCGATGTGTACATTTTTGTACAGAAACATATAGGTACTCTGGCAAACCAGTTTGTCAGTTGATATAGACCAGAATCCAGATCATACTGGCTTTTTCTTGTTCTAATAATACCACCCCAAAACCAGGGGTGGATATACTTTACTGGCTTTTCTTGTGCTAATATTGCCACCCCAAAAAGCGAGATGGATATACTTTATCCATCCCTCCTTGGGGTTGCAATACACAGAATTAGATTTGGATAGAAGAAACAAGTTTATTCATTTGTATGGCGGCCGAGCGTGTCAGATTTTGTACTGAAGTTGTTACTTGCCTATGATTTTAAATATGTCTCAGGCCCTTGAGTATTCATATTTTTTGTGTTGTTGCAATTAATATTACTTAAGGAGGCATTATTAATGTTTTTGTTCACTTCAACTTACAAAATTTGACGCCCGAAAGCTGCAAGCTGCGATTAAAGACGAACAACTCAGTAGATTTCACTGAGTTCATTTGACACGCTAAGTAGATACGTTTGCTTGATCTAATATGGTATATATGACATCTGTGTTGCAATATTTGCACAAGAAAAGGCAGTATGATTCTCTAACTATGCACAATTGAGATAAATCCTGGCCAAAGTATACCTTGATTTCCTAGTATAAAGCTACTTCATTCTACTTTCATTTTGGTAGTTTTTTGTTTTCTTGGAATCATGAATACCAAATTATTCGCACGCAACGAAACCTTCAACCAGGTTGTTTTTACCCATAAACCAATTATTATAAGGATGCAAAACTGTAAAAAAAC
>JALPQI010023492.1:0-19048 GCA_025490895.1 Thaumatotibia leucotreta
TATTTAACATGAATTAGATGATTGAAGCCCGATTGTGATTAGTATTCTTCATTTTATGTTACCTACCTAAATAAATTGCACTAATATACATACTGTACTTTACGCATTTGAAACAATATGAAGTGCACATACTATATTGATTTCTCAGAAGGAAAACATTATTTGTAGAGGTCAAGGTCAAACAACAGAATCATACATCCATACATTTCCTTACCAAATAACACAATATATAGGGTCCATTTAATTAATAATGATAAAGAATGCAATGGTTTTTCAATGCAACTTGAAAGTCAAATATGTAAGAATAGGAGTAAGTAGGAGTAAGGAGGAGGAATAAGTAGGAGTTCTAAACATTTTTGTCACAATTGATTGGCATTTTGAAAGAGCTGTAATTCTTTTTTCCTTAACCACAGCCTTAATTTCCTCAACAGCGCGTATACTACCTCTCCCTGGAATACTACATGGGGCGTTCCCTTCAAAACACTATGATCAACTTGGGCATCCAAGGAACCGTGGATGAGGCGCTGTACCAGCTTGGTCTGGACATTGAGGAGTTGGAGGAACTGGAAGAGGATGCTGGCCTCGGTAACGGAGGCTTGGGCCGCTTGGCAGCCTGCTTTTTGGACTCCATGGCCACACTTGGCTTGGCCGCTTATGGTTATGGTAAGAATCACATGTATTAAAGCTTTTAATAAATTTTGTGTCAATTCTCAACATCTACCAAGTGCCATTGGCAATAGAGACAGTGTGACAAAAAAATAGCGAGAGTAGCTCTTTGAAACAGAAATGTGTTTGTTTGTTAGTTTAATCTTTGTTCTCAATACTAAGAAACTTGTATCTGAGAGGCTGCTAAGACATAACATGTTGAGTTCTAAAGAAGAAATTCGTCTTTACCTTGAAAATAAACTTATCTTATTGCTTCTTAAAAAAATGCAACTGTGTGTGACTTGCTACGGATACAGTGTTTCGGTTTTGTGTAGCAGTGTGAGATAAAACTTTCACAGTACAGTTGAGTTCATAAATATGTGTACAATGATTACTGTATCGGGATAAGGTGCACAACTGTATACATAATTATGAACTCGACTGTACTAATGAATCAAAAATCTCACATATTTGTAATTTTAAATTCAGCCCACACTAATAACATATGCCAGAGACAGGACACAAAAACATTTTATGCTGTGCTGGTGAAAGCTAAAAATAAAACATAAGCTTATTAAAAAAATTGTACCGAATCTGGAGGCACAGGTAAATACACGCTAAGACAAGTATCGGTAGATTGAGTCTTCCGCGTTTAGAGGTAACAGTTGTGTAGAAAACAGCCCATCATTGTACAATCACAAATAGTCATCATTTGTTAATATAAACTAATTGAGCCGGTTGACAACCGCCGCTGGCGCGCTGCCAATTTAATTGTTACGTTTCACCAAACTGAGGCGGAACATCTGTAGGGCATTTCATGTCGGTCACATTCACATTAACACTCGTTACGCTCTTTCAATCGCTTTAATCAAATAGCAAACAAGTATGGGTACAAGGAGAAACATTTTTGCAAATAAATGTAAGCTCCATTACGCTACTATAAGATGGGAAGTACTTATCTTATATTACTCATGACAATCCTAAACTAGACAGGTGGATAATTGAAGTTATGTTTAGGTTTACAGAGTTTATAACGTGTTCTGCTTATAATTATAATATAATAAATAACGACTACAACGAAGATCAGTTACGGCAACACACAGTTACAACTTATGTGTGGTACCTTCTATACAAGGTGACCTGTTTTTACTGTTTTCAGTGCTCTCCGGAATAAATACCTAATATCTTGTTATCTATTATAATAAAATGACCGATCGCTTCTCAGATCGGCCACAAAATTAGTCATTGTCAACTTGTTAAACATACATTACGAGAACGAGTAGGGTGCATTGTGACTTTGAGCAAAGGCAAACATAAATCACAATTTGTATGACTAAGTATAATGTACTTGGTGCTCCTTACAATACCAAATGTGTTGAACAATACGATTACGTGTACCAATAAACTATGTGGGAATATTCAAACAAAATTTGTTTAAAAATACATAAAGAGTTAAAACAAAATTGCTATTGTGAATTGTGACGGTTCATTTACGAGTACATCTTCTTTGTTATTGAATTTTGTTTATATTAGCTCCATACGCATACTAAAGGTCATAAAAAAAATCCACATATTTTTATCACATATGTGTATCAAATATTTTATTGGTTTCACATTCTCACACATCACACGATCTACCACACGCGTGATGCGTTTATCTCGTACGGTCAGAGTTTGTGAGTCATTCATGTGCCTATCATGCGACGCTGACCCTCGACCTGTCGACTACGCACCTGCGTGAGGCGGCGTAAGAATACGACAACGGATAGGTTGGCATTCGAAATTACCTAGAATTTCTCCAAGGTCGATGCGGGTAAGACAGTTTATCAGGAAAGTCCATCTACCAACTGATTTCCACCTCTCAACAGTATAAGACACATAAGACACTTTCCTTAAAAATAAAATATGCCGGACTTACCTACCCACACTGACCTTACCTATATATACTTAGATGTTTTGATTCCAGGGTTTCAGGCGACTGTTAAGTCATGTATACAGGGTGTTTTTTTTTCGACCGTTCAAATTCTACGTAGTGAATGTGTAGGTCATACTCACCAACTTTTACTATGGGGACAACGTCGAAATCGCGAAAAAAAAATCTGCTGTTTCATACAAATTGGCGGCATTACGCCGGCCGAAATGTATGAAACAGCTGATTTTTTTTTCGCGATTTCCACTTTGTCCCCATAGTAAAAGTTGGTGAGTATGACCTACACATTCACTACGTAGAATATGAACGGTCGAAAAAAAAACACCCTGTATGTTAGAGCTACAAAGTGAATAGTTACGTCTTTTTGACTATGAGTCTTTCAATAATTATCTGTTGTTTAGATACATTACAAGTATAGCCTTTCTAACTTTACCACTAATCTTTAGTGACAAAAACAAAGGCTATCATATCGACTGTCGCACGGTATAGCCGCGAACCATTCTGTATTACTAATTCTTGCTCACAACACGATTGTCTCCAGACGCGTATCCAAGGAGGGAGGGGGCAATGGGAGCACTTGCAAATTTCAAAAAAAGAATTCTGGTATAAAAACTATCATATCATAAGTCAGTGTCCCCCCTGAACCAAATCCTGGATCCGCGCCTGATTGTCTCAAAGATGTTATTGATATAAAGCCTTCCCGTAGGTATAAGGTACGAGTACGGCATCTTCGCGCAGAAGATCGAGAACGGAGAACAGCAGGAGGAGCCCGATGACTGGCTCCGATACGGCAACCCGTGGGAGAAGGCGCGTCCAGAGTTCATGCTGCCCGTCAACTTCTACGGGCGGGTTGTTGACACCCCGCAGGGCAAGAAGTGGGTGGACACACAGGTGAGTTGTCTGGCAAAAGCTGGACAGGTCGATTACGGCAACCCGTGGGAGAAGGCGCGCCCAGTTTATGCTGCCGGTCAACTTCTATGGACGTGTTGTTGACACTCCGCAGGGTATAAAGTGGGGACACACAGGAGAGTTCTCTGACAAAAGCAGGACAGGTCGATTACGGCAACCCGTGGCAAAATGTGCCCAGAATTATCTAAGAAATGCGAGACAGGTAGAAACGGCAACCTATGGGAATAGGCGCGCCCCAATTTTTTGCTACGCGTCAACTTCTACGGCCGAGTCGTTTGCACCATGCAGGGTAGAAAGGGGGTGGACACAAGTGATTGGATTTTCTGACAAAAGGTAGAACAAATCGGACATTCGACCCGAGAAAGTCAGCTCATCTTTCCTTTCACGCGATATTTAAGGTGACACAGAAGGTTTGACTAAATTAGAAGTTGTAGGTGTAATGAAAAGCATGCATCTTGAAAGTTCTGTTAAATTTTGTAGTAAGTAGGTATCTCAAATTTTAACAAAATGGTTGCAAGAGCTAAGGCACAACCAGAACGATTTTGGATACACTAACCCCCTTTATCAGAAACGACCCCTAACTTAACAAGCCGCTAAATATTGTTTGTCCCTTTCGGTTTCAATATGTCTACATATAAGACAGAAAGGGACAAACAATACTTAGCGGCTTCCTAAGTTAGGAGACGTTTATGAGTAAGTTAGGAAGTGTATTGAGGTTGGTCGTGACTCGTGAATATCAACCGATAAGGCATAGTGAAGAAAACGAGAGGATGATGTGATTCACTGAGTACTTGAATAGGCTAAACAAAAAAACTTTAATTAACTATTGATTATAAAGCTGTCTGTAGGACGCCCCGACCTTCACGTAAAGAGAAACTTCGAACAATCATACACACAAAACGTTTATTTTTACGAGAAGCCAACGACCCTTCAGCGTGTTAATGAGTTGTGATAACGTGGCGTTGTCGTGAGGCGATGGTGGTCTGCGAAATTAGATAACCTATCAGTTATGCCGCGTTGCGTCCGTATTAGAGGAAGTAGTGTGATCGCTTGTTTGTTCTGGACGTTATTGATCTTTAATTATTGTTCATTAGTGACTATTAACGTCAGTTATAATCTAGGGTTAAAGAGATTAGTAAAGTTATGCATTTATGGGCTTATCTCTTGTATAGGTTAAAAATAGACATACATGAGACCAATCACATTGAATGGCATCTCTATAAGACATGCAAGAGGCTGTGTTCGAATTCCCGATCGAGCATTGCAAATATTTTAACCTTAATCGGAAATCCTCAAAGTCACAGACCACAGACTGGATATGCAAGTTTACTTGACGGACAAGCCTCATTTTACAATTAAATATCTTTATTTGGCATCTGCTAAAAGTTTCAGTTGAACGATGTTAGAAATAAAATATAATGTTGATAGATATGATCATAGAAAAACTACAACCACTTATCCACTGTAAGAAACAGATATTAGCTCAGAAGTATTCTAAGTATCAAAGATAGGAATTAGGTCAGAAATAATGGCACCGGAGTACCTACATAATGTAATTGCACGAATATAACAATTTCAATGACCAGGGTGATTTATTCGATTATTAGAAAATATGAAGGGTCCACGGAAAGAACATGTCTAATCAATTCAAATTACAGAAGGAAAAACCACCTTACTTTTAACAGAATAAGGTGTGAATTTACCCTGATTTTTTTAAGCAGTGGACATGTTTTTTCCGTGGACCCTTCATATGTACATAACTATGCTTCTGTGTAAAATAATGAAGTCGGCGTTGAGATTGTTTAGAATATAATGTATTGTATTGTATTTTATTAATCTTTAGCCACGCAATGTGTAATACACATGCACAAAGGGTGAATTACAATAATAATCGGTTTTTTCTTAATCCTAATGACTTTTGGTCGCCCACAACGGTAAATTATCTTGTCGATTGTAATGTACGTTGCGTGATAAACCTCTTACATTTTTGATATGGCTAAATTGAGCTAAGAATTGCCTCAACAAGTCAACAGTAAGTAGGGCACGAATACGAAATAACTTATTAACTTTACAATACCACGTATTTTTGAAAGCGGGTTGTGCATAAATGCATTCCTGCTGCAAGGGAGGTTTTGGGAACAGAATAAGCCCTTTGGGATTCATTTAGAAATAAGTTCAAGTTTTAGATTTAGTAGTTCTAAGTAGTAGGTAGGGAGTAGTGGTGAGTATTGAAAAAAAAAGTGACCATAGGCAACGGGAATCCACTTATTTTTTGGCTACCTTGGTATATGCATTATATATTTGGGTCAAAATTATTTTCCTTGTCTTATTTTGTGTCCCTAAAAAACGGGACACAGTGGTGATTTTTGTATGAGACGATGTTTTGTTCTCAATTTCTTATGTAAGGATTAAAATATAACGTGATAAGATAATCACCAAATTAAAAATTTAAAAACCCGACTTCAACCGATTTTTCAAAGATCCCCGATTTGTTTCCATCATTGGTTTCCTCAAATCCTACTTTCTGAATGCAAATTCTTGTAAATGAATGAAAATTACCAAAAGCGCCATACATGTACCTATAACATTTGAAGAGATCCCTCGATTTCTCCAAGATCCCATCATCAGACCCCAACTTGGTGCCAATGGGACCATCTCGGGGTAATACACGTTCGATCACAAAAATAAATTTTAGAATTGGTTCACTATTCTCGGAGATATCAGGTAACATACATACAACAAAAAAAAAAAATCAGTCAAATTGAGAACCTCCTCCTTTTTTTGAAGTCGGTTAAAAAAGAAATACAAGTGCACCGGTTTTTTTTATTTACTTAGTGAAACAGTAACTAAAAGCGTGACAGAGTGGTATGAAACAAGACAACGAAAAGAATTTTGACTCATTTATTCTCCCGTAGGAAATATTGGTCGACGACGATACTTTTTGTTATACAAAATTTAATAACTCCGAATTAGCTCCTCAATTGAAGTATAATGTGTAACAGAAGTATTCCATGGGCTGTCCCGTACAAACGCGTGTATATTCTGATAATTTGAGTTTTCGTCCGAGTTATTAGTTAATATATATATTTTTGAGCAATTTTTGACTCCTTATCACGAAAGAGAACTTCAATAACCCACAATTTTGAAAAAAACCGTGTTTGTACGGGACATCGGTGGACTTTTTTAACGCATCAACAATGGCTGAGGTCCCGTTTGTCGCAGGTGGTGTTCGCGATGCCGTACGACAACCCGATCCCGGGCTACAATAACAACGTGGTCAACACGCTGCGCCTCTGGTCCGCCAAGAGCCCCATCGACTTCAACCTCAAGTTCTGTAAGTCTTGCGTAGTACAGTCATCATCAGAACTATCTGCCCATATGTGGAGAGGTTAAAGCGCACCTTCCCTTGCAGTATAGTCACGTCTATAAATCGCTGCTTTGCGACGAAACCCTGATATCTCTGTAAGAAAGATTGTGTGAGCATGGTTCTGTCGGAAACAGCGAAATAAAAGTACACTTTGGAGCTTATTACTAGGGTAAGGTTAAAATTTGAATATAGGGGTCACACATATTTATATGTAGAGGCGACTCAGGCGATCTTACAGACTTTCGACTTTTTAGATCATCAAATTAATTTCGCTTAAAGTAGGTATTAGGTTCAATCTTCAAATGTTTGTAAGATACCCGTGGAGCCCTTCACTATGCACAGTACTTCGCTAGTTTTATTTACTGTCTCAATTGTTAACTACACTACTTATAAATCTAAAATTCTTGCAAAAAAATCGGCTATTATACTTAAAGAAGGTTGAATTTCTTATGTTTATTATCCAACTCAACAATAATTTCATTCCCGTATCCTAATAAAATAATTTAATTAATAGCTTTTGTATTCCGACTTTCAATCTTTTTTTCTCTCTGAAGGTTAAATCTATTAAAATCACCACGAGCATACTGCATTCGGGTGATTCTCCGAGCGTTTCAACCACTCGGTTTCATCATTGTCGTCCCGCGATTATTAACAAAAAGGCAGGCCGGCTAGCAACAACATTGATCACGCTGGATTAGGTGTTGGTACTGAATTACGTTTACATTAAAATAACACTCTTAGGGCTCCACTGACGCCGAGAGGAGCGGAGCTGTGCAAAATTGACCAGTTACATTCTTCAAATTCAAAATTCGAAACACTGTGATGCGGTCTCATTGGTCGAGCTCCCACAGCTCCGCTCCTCTCCGCGTCAGTGGAGCCGCACCCATAGGGTCATCTGCTGGAACAATACTTACCAGGACGACAATGACGAAACAAAACCGCCGTAAAAACGCCGAATTCCATTCTCGAGTCGAGGGCGATAACATCAAGAAATCTCTACGCGGCGATCTATCTATAACTACTATACGAATTGTATTGCAGTATTTTCGACTGGGATATCTAAGACCAGTATTGATTGCAGTTTGCATGGCTGAACGCGCTATTATTAAAAATTGACAATCGATAGATATTTTATTCCGGGAAGTTTGTCAGTCTTTTTAACCTGTATAACTGGATCAAAATTATTTTCTTTGTCTTATTTCGTGTCCCTAAAAACGTGACACGGTTGTAATTTTTGTATGAGATGATGTTTTGTTTACATCATCCATACATCATGATGTATGGATTAAAATTTAGCGTAATAAAGAGATACAAGTACACCGGATTTTTTTAATATCCTGAGTCGAAACAGCAACTAAAAGAGTGACAGAGTGGTATGAAACAAGACAACGAAAAGAATTTTGACCCAACTATCAGAAGGTCAAACGCCACCGTTTTGACGTAATATGTACCTATGTCCATAAAGGGGATAAGCTCCAGAATATATTTGATGATTGTTAGATCATGATGATGGATGGCCCGCGATCGAGAATAAATTCGTAACTTTCAAGGACCAATGTAAAACAATTATTACTCTTTATTGTGAGAGTTGCATTTACGCGTTTTAAAACTTACAGGCGTTATAGTTTATATGCGTTGTAGTGGATCAGCAAGATTCCATAAGATTGAAAGTAAACATTATCTGCGTCTCTTAAAGACATGCCGAGGTATTTATAGAGTAAATATTAATAGCGCAGAACGACTACCATGCGTAAACAAATACAATAACAAACTATATTTAGATATTCAATTTCACACCTAATGTATATGTGATTCTGTGTATTGACAAATGGACATATTTTTCCTCTCAACTTGTCTCCTAGTTATTTATCGCTAGCATTATGACTTATCAGACTTTATATTTGAGATTCTTACATATTACTTATTATAACTGGTTTTACCTGTTCATTAGTCCATCTGTATTTTTCTGAACGTTGAAAACTACCACAGATATATAGTTCGCAATCTTTTCATGAATTATTAATTAAAAAACGTATAATAAATAAATCACAGCTTATAAAACAATTATACATAGAATCTAATACGCTCATTCGTGTCTATTCGTTTGGTATCAAAATGAATATGAAGACATTTTTGAAAACCACACGTTATATATATTTTCCTTTTTTTTTTCAAGGATAATAAACAATCACTAGGTACCACCGGTTCCATAAATATGTTGACGATTTTGAATCCTGTATTAAATAATACCTGGTTTTCGTTTGCAGTCAACTCCGGCGACTACATCCAAGCCGTGCTCGACCGCAACGTCGCCGAGAACATCTCCCGCGTGCTCTACCCCAACGACAACTTCTTCGAGGGCAAGGAGCTCCGCCTCCGCCAGGAGTACTTCATGTGCGCCGCCACCCTACAGGACATCATCCGCCGCTACAAATCCTCCAAGTTCGGCTCCCGAGAACCCGTCAGGACCTCCTTCGAACACCTCCCGGAAAAAGTCGCCATCCAACTCAACGATACCCACCCCGCCCTAGCTATCCCTGAACTCCTCAGAATCCTCATCGACCAGGAAAATCTCCCGTACGAGGAAGCCTGGAAGCTGGTCACTCAATGCTGCGCGTACACCAACCACACAGTCCTGCCCGAAGCTTTGGAAAGATGGCCCTGCTCCATGCTAGAAAACGTCCTCCCAAGACACATGCAGTTGATTTATCACATCAACTTCCTCCATCTCCAAGAGGTTGAGAAGCGCTGGCCGGGCGACGGAGACCGCATGCGTCGCATGTCCTTGATAGAGGAAGAAGGAGAGAAGCGAGTCAACATGGCGAACCTCTGCGTCGTCGGCTCCCACGCCGTCAACGGTGTGGCCGCTATCCATTCAGAGATCCTTAAAGCGACCGTCTTTAAAGACTTCTACGAAATGTGGCCCGACAAGTTCCAGAACAAGACTAACGGAATAACCCCCCGCCGTTGGCTGTTGCTGTGCAACCCCGGGTTATCTGATCTCATTTGCGATAAGATCGGCGAGGAATGGACTGTGCACTTAGAACAGCTGCAGGGCTTGAAGCGATGGGCGAAAGACCCCGGCTTCCAGCGCGCTGTCATGAAAGTGAAGCAGGAAAACAAGTTGAAGCTCGCTTCTCTGATCGAGCGTGACACTGGCGTTAAAATCAACCCGGCTTCCATGTTCGACGTGCAAGTGAAACGTATCCACGAATACAAGAGGCAGTTACTGAATATCCTGCACGTGATCACGCTGTATAATAGGATCAAGCGTGACCCTGCTGCGGTGGTGACGCCTCGTACCGTTATGATTGGTGGCAAGGCGGCCCCTGGTTACTATATCGCTAAACAGATCATCGCGCTGGCGTGTGCTGTTGGCAATACCGTAAGTAGACCTTTTTTATTTAGTTGTCTTAAACTAAACCATGAAGAAACAAATAATGATGAAGTTTTCTTGGTCCCCAGGTGAATAACGACCCTGATGTGGGTGACAAATTGAAGCTGATCTACTTGGAGAACTACCGCGTCACTCTCGCTGAGAGGATCATGCCTGCGGCTGATCTCAGCGAGCAAATCTCTACCGCCGGTAATTATACAAATTTTAAAATTAAAAACATATTTAACAGAATCAGCTATTACCGTCAACCGGAATTAAACGACTAGGTAGTCTAAAAAAACTGGTTATCAAAAATCATCCAACACTTCCTTTCAATAAATTCAGATGAAAGGATGATTGTGATGTGTTAATTGGTTGATTAATATTACAATAAATACATACCTATATTAGGTTTAATTTCACTAAAGGCCACTACTATTAATTTAACTACCAACAAACAAGTATAAATATCAACACAAACAACAAGTAAAAAGACGAACACATATAACAAAAACAACTGGACACGAAATGATCAAAACTCAGCCTAAGCCTCTAAGGTCTTTCGTCGTGATCATTTGACGCCGACACGTCACAATGATGCGACGATTTTATATTATGAAAAAAAAAAACAAATTAAAATTAACAAAACATGAAACAACCAAAGCACGCGCTTTCATGAAACATATCGTCGGGGATAGTGCAAACCCGCGTAACTAACAAATTCAATTAGCGTCAATTTGAGTGTCAATTGTTTCATATTTGAACTCTATCTGCTTTGCTAGTTTCGCGGTATTGCACTATCGCCGACGATATAGGTACACTGTTTGGACAAATAATAACGTACATACTCAGGTACCGAGGCCTCCGGCACTGGCAACATGAAGTTCATGCTGAACGGTGGGCTCACCATCGGCACCATGGACGGCGCCAACGTGGAGATGGCGGAGGAAGCTGGAGAGAGCAACCTCTTCATCTTCGGCATGAGGGTCGATGACGTTGAGGCTCTGCAGAAGAAGGGGTATGTATACCGAGGGTACTCGCAACATGAAGTACTTGCTGAACGGTGTAACCATCGGCACCATGGATGGTGCCAATGTGGAGATGGCGGAGGAAGCTGGAGAGAGCAACCTCTTCATCTTCGGCATGAGGGTCGATGACGTTGAGGCTCTGCAGAAGAAGGGGTATGTATACAGAGGGTATTCGCAACATGAAGTACATGCTGAACGGTGTAACCATCGGCACCATGGATGGTGCCAATGTGGAGATGGCGGAGGAAGAAGGAGAGAGCAACCTCTTCATCTTCGGCATGAGGGTCGATGACGTTGAGGCTCTGCAGAAGAAGGGGTATGTATACCGAGGGTACTCACAACATGAAGTACATGCTGAATAGTGTAACCATCGGCGCCATGGATGGTGCCAACGTGGAGATGGCGGAGGAAGCTGGAGAGAGCAACCTCTTCATCTTCGGCATAAGGGTCGATGACGTTGAGGCTCTGCAGAAGAAGGGGTAAGCATTCCGAAGGCACTCATAACATGAAGTTCATGCTGAATGGTAGGTTTTTGAAGCTATTCCAAACTAAGGAAAAAAAAGTGTTAACCAAACTTGTCGTACTTTTTTCGTCCATCTTAATCCTTCATAATATCATAATACTAAAATAAAACTATGAAAACGGATAAACTCGCGTATATTAACTAATTTTAACTTCATTCCGACGTTACGAACACTTTACAGGGTTCGTGGTCTGCGGATGACTGACAATGGAGGAATGGAGATCTATTAAATTTCCTCCATTGTCAGTCATCCTCAGACCACGAACCCTGTAAAGTGTTCGAAACGTCGGAATGAAGTTAAAATTAGTTAATATAAGCGAGTTTATCAGTTTTCATAGTTTTATTTCATGTATAATCCTCGCGGTAAAACCGAAGAAAATATTATCTTAATACTACTTTAAATCTTTAAAATGGTGTCCTATTCTCACAAACCAACTTTTCCAAGTGACTACATTTTAGACAACACAACTAATCTATCTATTGCTTCAGTTACAACGCGTACGAGTACTACGAGCGCAACCCCGAGCTCCGGCAATGCGTGGAACAGATCCGAAGCGGATTCTTCTCCCCGGGCGAGCCTGGTCGGTTCGCGCACTTGGCTGACGTTTTACTTCATCACGACCGGTTCCTGCACTTGGCTGATTATGATTCGTACATCGAGGCGCAGGAGCGTGTATCAGAAGCTTACCAGGTAGTTACATATCGCGGTAGTATGGTTTTGTTACTGGGCTAAGCCTGAAGTTCGCGCACTTGGCTGACGTTTTACTTCATCACGACCGATTCCTGCACTTGGCTGATTATGATTCGTACATCGAGGCGCAGGAGCGCGTATCAGAAGCTTACCAGGTAGTTACATATCGCGGTAGTATGGTTTTGTTACTGGGCTAGCCTGAAGTTCGCACACTTGGCCGACGTTCTGCTGCACCACGACCGGTTCTTACACTTGGCTGATTATGACTTACATCGAGGCGCAGGAGCGCGTATCAGAAGCTTACCAGGTAGTTACATATATCGCGGTAGTATGGTTTTGTTACTGGGCTAACCTGGTCGGTTCGCGCACTTTTCTACTTCATCACGACCGGTTCCTGCACTTGGCTGATTATGATTCGTACATCGAGGCGCAGGAGCGTGTATCAGAAGCTTACCAGGTAGTTACATATATCGCGGTAGTATGGTTTTGTTACTGGGCTAACCTGAAGTTCGCGCACTTGGCTGACGTTTTACTTCATCACGACCGGTTCCTGCACTTGGCTGATTATGATTCGTAGATCGAGGCGCAGGAGCGCGTATCAGAAGCTTATCAGGTAGTTACATATATCGCGGGAGTATGGTTTTCTTACTGGGCTAGCCTAGTCGGTTCGCGCACTTGTCTACTGCACCACGACCGGTTCCTGCACTTGGCTGATTATGATTCGTACATCGAGGCGCAGGAGCGCGTATCAGAAGCTTACCAGGTAGTTACGTATATCGCGGTAGTATGGTTTTGTTACTGGGCTAGCCTGAAGTTCGCGCATTTTGCTGACGTTCTACAGCACCACGACCGGTTCCTGCACTTGGCTGATTATGATTCGTACATCGAGGCGCAGGAGTGCGTATCAGAAGCTTACCAGGTAGTTACGTATATCGCGGTTGTATGGTTTTGTTACTGGGCTAGTCTAGTCGGTTCGTGCACTTTTCTACTGCACCACAACCGGTTCCTGCACTTGGCTGATTATGATTCGTACATCGAGGCTCAGGAGCGTGTATCAGAAGCTTATCAGGTAGTTACGTATATCGCGGTAGTATGGATTTCTTACTGGGCTAGTCTGGTCGGTTCGCGCACTTGGCTGACGTTCTGCTGCATCACGACCGGTTCCTACACTTGGCTGATTATGATTCGTACATCGAGGCGCAGGAGCGCGTATCAGAAGCTTACCAGGTAGTTACATATCGCGGTAGTATGGTTTTGTTACTGGGCTAGCCTGAAGTTCGCGCACTTGGCTGACGTTTTACTTCATCACGACCGGTTCCTGCACTTGGCTGATTATGATTCGTACATCGAGGCGCAGGAGCGCGTATCAGAAGCTTACCAGGTAGTTACGTATATCGCGGTAGTATGGTTTTGTTACTGGGCTAGCCTGAAGTTCGCGCATTTTGCTGACGTTCTACAGCACCACGACCGGTTCCTGCACTTGGCTGATTATGATTCGTACATCGAGGCGCAGGAGTGCGTATCAGAAGCTTACCAGGTAGTTACGTATATCGCGGTAGTATGGTTTTGTTACTGGGCTAGTCTAGTCGGTTCGTGCACTTTTCTACTGCACCACAACCGGTTCCTGCACTTGGCTGATTATGATTCGTACATCGAGGCTCAGGAGCGTGTATCAGAAGCTTATCAGGTAGTTACGTATATCGCGGTAGTATGGATTTCTTACTGGGCTAGTCTGGTCGGTTCGCGCACTTGGCTGACGTTCTGCTGCATCACGACCGGTTCCTGCACTTGGCTGATTATGATTCGTACATCGAGGCGCAGGAGCGCGTATCAGAAGCTTACCAGGTAGTTACATATCGCGGTAGTATGGTTTTGTTACTGGGCTAGCCTGAAGTTCGCGCACTTGGCTGACGTTTTACTTCATCACGACCGGTTCCTGCACTTGGCTGATTATGATTCGTACATCGAGGCGCAGGAGCGTGTATCAGAAGCTTACCAGGTAGTTACATATATCGCGGTAGTATAGTTTTGAGACTGGGCTAGCCTGAAGTTCGCGCACTTGGCTGACGTTTTACTTCATCACGACCGGTTCCTGCACTTGGCTGATTATGATTCGTACATCGAGGCGCAGGAGCGCGTATCAGAAGCTTACCAGGTAGTTACGTATATCGCGGTAGTATGGTTTTGTTACTGGGCTAGCCTGAAGTTCGCGCATTTTGCTGACGTTCTACAGCACCACGACCGGTTCCTGCACTTGGCTGTTTATGATTCTTACATCGAGGCGCAGCGGCGTGTATCAGAAGCTTTGGTGGCAGAGGCTTTGGCTTTATTTTGGCGGAGTAGGCCTGTTACAGTTATTTGAAATAGGCCACTAGCTACAACCGGTGTCTTCGTAATAATACATTCTTATTTTGTCTTTATACTGCGATATTGACATACGCATCTATTCCAGGACCAAGCCAAATGGGCAGAGATGGTAATCGAAAACATCGCATCATCCGGCAAGTTTTCATCTGACCGCACCATCGCAGAGTACGCGCGAGAGATCTGGGGCGTCGAGCCATCGTGGGAGAAACTCCCAGCGCCGCATGAGACCGCCTAAATTGATATATCTTGTAGACAAAGGAAGAAGAATGTGCTTAGCCAAGTTGCCAATCGCTAACGCTCAATCGTGAATCGTAAACGAAAGGCAACTAACTGTCTTTGCCGCACTAATAAGAAAGAGTAAGAGAGGAAAAATTGCGATACGCTACTGTGCGTTAGATTAGCAGATTGGCTAAGCACCCAGTACCACGAACTTAGAAAATCGTAAATTATGAGCATCTCCATCACACTAATGAAGCTTTTGTAGGAGTGACAGAAATAGATGCATTAAGTTTAGTTTTTTTTATGTTCGCGGTAGGGTTTAAAAATGGAGATAATGTGTCAATAGAAATGAACGTCTGACTAATAAATTTTTGTCACAAATAATTGGAATGAAAATTTTCAATTCGTGGCTCTTAGTAGTTTATAAAAAACGCCGCGTATTTGATCCACCCCAAAATTTCCAGAGGTTCTCAATTCAATTGATCTTTTTGTGACGAAACTTGTTTAGAAAGATGGCGTAGCATGATATTTACTGGTTGAGATGATTTGACAGACATAGCATTTAAAATGCGACTTAGTATTATAGATACAAGATATAGTTCGAGAAATATAAATTGAATGTTTATTTTTACTATAATGTAGGTAGAAAGTTGCCAATTTATATTTCACGAACTATACCGTGGTAGTCATTGAGACGTCACTCGTCTTTGTGAAACATACAATGTTTTATCGAATGTTAATATGAACGCTCAACCGGCCATGATCATGGTTAAATTCATACAACGCCATCTAGTTCAGTCGTCAAAACTACTAGATACATTTCTTTGTTTGACGAATTCCTTTGTCTACGCTCTCACACATGCTAGAGAGACGCAGGTAAAGGCAACGGCCATAAGTATCTTTAGTGATCTTGTGACATTGAGTAATGAAGGCTCGACAAGCTTTTAGCACTTGTGTGTAATGTAGACGGATGCGCAATTAAAATATTAAAAGAAAAGGGTAAACCATGACAAAATAAATACATGTTACACTTGTAAAAAATCTTATGAATAGGTTTGCCCTCTATTGTTGGCTATATTTCTATCCTTCTAGTCTTGTATCTGTGTCTAGTGTAGGCAGAAGGCAGCTTTTGGTAAACTTTTTCAAGAGTCAGTGACTCTAAATTTACATATAAAATAAAGGAATATGTAAACCCTCATGGCGGCCTAGCTTTTCTCGAGTTTGACTGCAACTCACGTCTCTTTTTAATCAATACAATCGAAAATAGATGGATAGTTGCGAGTTGCTGTCAAACACAAGATCTGATAAGGCCGCTAGATGGCGTCGCGACTTACTTAAGACTTATTTAGCGCTGCACAAATATTCGACATTAGCACTTTACGTCGAAGTGACAAGGTTTAAATTCGAATGTCGCAAAATCTTAGTTGTCCAAAGTTATCCTTTTATAACTGTCATAAATTGCCCATATTCATTATTACTGCAGCGTACTTCTACCTTATAGTTGCCGATTTAGAAATGATTTAGAATGATGAAATATAGAATGAACTTTTAACAGTTGTAGATTAATCCTCATTAATGTAAGGGTAAGACGCACCATTTTTCCTGTCTTAACGTCATATATGTAAGGCTCAATTCTAAGCAGTCAAATGTTCATTCTTAGAAATCGGCAACTATACTTGTGATCCCAGTATCCTAGCACGAGTTTAGCGCGCCACCGACTCGAGGGTGCGACAGAATATGCGTCATAAAGCTTCATTGAGTATAAGAATAAGAACAGACGGGATTTTAAAATCAAGTCATTGAGGACTGAAGAAGATTATCATTAACAGCTGCTGCATCCAGTGAGTTCTAGCTTGCACTCGATCAGTACGATCTTGGTAGCTTTGATTGGTTCTTCTATATTGAGATAAGAGTTGATTGTAAGAAAACATATTGAGATTATTCAAACATGAATTATTAACGTTGTAGAATTAAAAAGTTTATGTACACAATTTTTAGAATAAGCCAAGTGCATAATATACTTAGGTAAATGTTTATATTCACTTTATTTATATCTTGAGTGTTATTTTATGTCCACTTTTAAAAATTATACGAATTATTTTTGTGCCATAAATAAAAAATTAAATATATTAAAGATGCCATTTATAGTATCTAAGAGCCCGATTAAAAACATTACAATTTACAAGCAAGGCAATTTTATTATTTTGTGTAATAGAAAGAGACTTATGATTGTAAATTGTAATTAATGGGGTTATAAAACTGGCCTTAGATAGTTCCTCGATGTTTGTGGTGATTGTATTTATTTATTTATTTGAGGGATGGTATGTGAAAACGAGCTCTAATACACGTTTTTTATACAAATTGCAATAGATAGATACCTAAACAATATACTAATTCAGTTAAAGTAACAAGACTTGATTTATCATCCAAATCACTTCTCTTTTCTATTATTTCCAATAGTTATTATAGTTAATATCAACTATAATAACTATTGGAAATTATTAAATATGCAATAGTTCATATAGCTACCTATATGTATTTGAAAGTTTTGTATCGATTCAAATAGTTTTAGATAAAACGTTAAATTATTCTTAATGCTGCCATATGTATTGTTATTACTGTTATGTTACTTTTTGCAATTTTTATTTTAATAAACTATTAACATTATTGTAGTGTTTTAATTTGTAAAGCAAAGTGGGGCAAACTAATAGGGATTTTGTCTTGCTCCACTAAAAATACCACCGCCCCGCCGTCATGCTTAAATATTCATTTTGACACCACCTCACCTGTTCCAAATTATCTTTCAGCCACCTTATCCAAAAAGGTCCTTTACAAGCCAAATGATTAATAGTGCTTTTTCTAAAGGTGAAGTAAATGCCGTGTGTATAATACAAGTGACCAAATGTTTTACCTAGTCCGTGCCAATAAGGATAGGGAGATCCGAGCAAATGAAAGATCACCAAGTTCGTGGTCCAAAAAATAGAATCTTAAGCTTAGGGAGGGTTTCATACCACTGAAATCACTGAATACCACGCCCGTGAAAAAAAACAATATAACGTGAAGAAAATTACCCAAATGCAAATAAAATATTCAGTCGAAATTAAAATTATTATCCAGGTAAAATACTATACTTAAGTAAATAAATTCTAATTTGTAAAGTGTACATAAAATATGTTATCATAAATTGTATGAAATTACTTTGAGCATTAATCATGATTGATAACAAGTTCTTTATTTAGCTCACTGTTACCTAATTCTGCTAACTACTTCTTACATAAATCATTAATAATAATAATATCCAACATAACATACTCGTAAGTATACGTAATTAATTACGTACCCATGTAAATCGTCGCATGATATGCTATTGTTGTAATTCCATCCTGTCATCCGTATATATATATGTATATATCTATTTATATAAGTATATGTAAGTTTATTATATTTACTTATATGTGTATGTTTATTAACGTGTCGTAATTAATAAACTTGTTCATTCATTTTCCTTATTTCATGTCTTGCATCACCTACTGTTTTTTTTTACTGGTTGCATTGTTTCATTGCCCAAAGGTTGTCTGGAAGAGATCGCTCTTTAGCGATAAGACCGCCTGTTGTGTTACCTCTACTTTTAAGATTCGACTTTTTTGTTATCTTCTTTTTTATGTTACGAGGTGTGCAATAAAGAGTATTGTATTGTATTGTATTGTATTGTATCGTCATAATAATATGAATCGTGCTATGTACTCAACGTTAACGACATCTATTGAGCTTGCAAATAAAGGAATCCTTTTTGCCTTGCCACGAAAGTGCGTAACATTTTGTTTATCTGTGCTCAATGGGAGGAGTACGCAAGGCCAAACCGCTATCCTGGATCCTGCTTGAATCTTGCGCGCGCAAATATGGGGTCCTGCCGTCGGCCGACATCGCGCCACTTCGGAGCGCTTCGGAAAGGATCGCCCCTTCATATCTGTATTGTGCGAGCGAGCAACACGC
>JALPQI010023493.1:0-23925 GCA_025490895.1 Thaumatotibia leucotreta
AAAACATAAAAAAATGGAATCTAAACGAAAAAGTGGCAGCGCACCGCAAAAATGTAAACCATGTCGTATCCTCAGCTCGCGGCGATAGCGGAGCAGGCGGCGAGAATTGTTTTAAAGAAAAAAGTTTACAAAAGTTCTTATGTAAAGGAGGGTGCAACCGCTGACAGATACTAAAATGGAGCTCACATATACTCGTAAGGAGCCGTAAGGTAATTTTCAGCATGGAATACAATTTGGACGTGCACTGTTCACGGGTAATAAAATAGGATGTTGTAGGCGTCGTGGCTTTCGGTAGCGACGATAATTGGACACTTACAAGATGGTTACACGACAACAATATATCGCCGCTATATTTATTTAACCTCGTATCTGCAACACTTACTTGACGGAAAAAACACCCAATTATGAGTGAAGAAAGGTGATATTTCCATGAATTTATTACTATAGAGGTAGGTAGCTATCGTAGCTGACTTATACCTAAACTTTTCTTTAAGCTCTTGTAGGGTAATAGTGATGATAAAGAAACCATGACATGATATATTGAGAGAAATTTTGGAGAAATCCTTACATAATTATTATACTACAATTCAATGTCATTTGGATGTTGTGTGACGGAGGACTTAAATTGACTATTATTTTTTTAATGCAGCAGGGTATTATCGTATTTGTGAACACAAAACAAACCATTGCTTCCATTTACGTTCCTTTGTACTGATATTGTGAGGAAAAAGACCTTAGTTCAAAATAAAAAAAATAATGACAGGTAAGAAAATTAATAGATTTTGTGTTGTGTTAAAAAATGAGTATAGTAGCAAACAATTATCAAGATGACTACTCAGGAGAACTAAATTTAAATAAAGATGACACCAATAAACCATGCTATAATATAAATAGTGAAACTAAAATGTTATTCCACTACAATATAACATAAAACGCGCCACGATTCCTCGTAACAAACCATAAGTAGATAACTAGTAGCCGCACCAAGAAACTTTTTCTGTTAGGGATATACTTCATTTTAGCTCGCCGCCTGTTCGCGCGCGATAGCCTCTACTTTATCTCCGCAATCCCAGGATATGCGAAACTTATCTTTCTACAAACAAAAATGGTGTGCAACTTTTCCTGATACTTTTCGCTCTTTCTTATCTTTATCTTTTAATCAAGTATGGTTGGGAGACTTCGTAGTAAAAACTAGATGAAGGCGTTTACGTCACCCTATTACATTTCCACTGCAGGACATTGGTCTCTCTTATTATGCGCATGGAGGCATAAGGAAGAAGGTTTATAATTAGAAATCGGAAATTTAACATTATGATTAGTAGATCATAGCTCTGCTTTTGTGCATTTAAAAGGTTTATAAGATGGAAATTTATAAAAAAATATGCAATTTCACAGCTTTTGACATTACGGGATATGACATATATTACTATCCAAGCAAACGTATATGCTGTAAGATTAACAGATATCCATGTACTTTTCTTATAAAAAAAATGTAAAAAGACTTATTAACATTAACTTTGAATACTAAACCACTAGTTTATGAAAGATCTGGATTTTGTTATTTTCATTAATCATTAAGTTGAATCCAAGTGACCTGCCATATAATCTGCTAGCTGTCTTGCTAAACTTGCTAACAATTTTGGTTCAATAATCCGGATGCATGAGGCAAACACGTTTGGGACTAACCCATTTTGGCTTAACGGTCCTGACATCCACGTCCAACTCAATTTCAGCAGACTGCCCGTTAAAAGCTTAGTTACTCAAAAAACCAAAAGGTTCCGAATAAATATATTTTATATTGCAAAATGGCTTTTAGAAGTAGGTTTAGGTTACCATGTTTGACTCATAATTACATACAACGATATACGGCTGAATATGGTATTTTTATTGGTAGCTGAATATCGTATACAATTTATAAAATACATTTTTTAGCACAGATGGTGCCTTTTTTAGGCTCTAGTGCGAGTGTGTCATTTTACATCAGGTCCAAAACTTCGGAGGGCCATCTGCACTAAAAAACGTCGTACGAGACACGTGTAAAAATGAAATTCGTTACTCGTGTCGCTCTAAAACACTCCCTATCGGTCATGTTTTAAAACATTGCAACTCGTTTCGAATTTCATATTTTTCGCACTTGTGTCGTAATGTACTATTAAGTCTGATCGTTTTTTTATTAAATTGTGAATTGCCGTATATTGTTGGAGTTAAATATACGTACTAACCTAACATTTCGTTTATAAAAGACAGAGAGATAGGATGGTCGAAAGTAACCAAACTAATTTAAGCTTATTTTGCCATGTTGGTTACAAAAAAAATAATTAAAGAGTTACTCTGACAGGGATTTGAACCCGAGATCTCCAGCTTGACAGGCAGCATCATTATTGAGCTAGCTATGAACTCGGTCAAAAGAATTTAAGATATTTGAGTAACACTATATGAAGCGGTTAACAGTCAAAAAATTGGTAGGTACATTAAAAATCTCATTTCACCAATAATATTTCGTCTTTTATATACTGAAATTACGCCCGCTGAGTGTAGATAACTGGAAAATGATTGTCGTCATAATTTTAATGAGAGAATTCAATCATTTTCCTCCCAAACCGGAAACTGAACCTTTTCCATGTCGAAGATTGTTCTCATTAAACTTTGTTTTAAGTTTACAAACATGAATCAAACATTTATAACATATTCCCGGTAGAGAAGTTTCGCCTAATTTATATTAAATACTTACGTGTGATCTAAATTTAGAGGTAACTCATAAGTTTAATTTCTATGTACATATGTTACATTTAATGAAGTTATTGTCTTCCCTAAGGAAAGTCTTAATAAGATGAGATTTAAGTCAGTCACTTATAGTAAAAGTTACAAAACAATAAAATTATTAAATAACACAGCAGCTGTGTTATTTAATAATTTTATTGTTTTGTAACTTTTCTAAACACACGTTCAATTGTAGTCGGTCGCTTTCGTGTATTTTTTTATGGACACGTTTTATGGTCGCTCAGTGTATTCTTAGAAATATTGAAATAGTGAACTGTGAACTCTTGGTCAAAAGAAAATAAATGGTATTTTCGGTTCATAAAGTGAGCTTCTCTTATATTCTCATCATGTGTTGTACAATACCTGCAAATGTGTTCTATAAAATACTGCAAGAATACTCTCTTCGAGAAACAAAAAAAATAAAATGCAAATATGGCTCAAGTATCTTCATTATGAGGATATAGAGAAGTTACTGAGAGTTATACAGTGAATGTAAATATTTGTTCAACATGTACACACCTATATAGACACACACACATAGACACCTACACATATACACATATGTATACACAAATTCCTTAAATCATACATTGATAGGTTACTTTCAGTACCTATCTTTTCCGAATTTTGGTTTCCTGCAGTACAGGCTTTGCCTAGTGCAGGAACCAGGCTAACTATTGTTGTAAACCCATACCACGGATAAATGTCTTATGTCTTAAAAACATTTCCTACACAGTCGACTCCACAGCCATCAGTTACCGCTGATAAAGCAAGGAAAATCTTATTATTCAGCTTTATTTGTGCGTCTCGTGTGAACTCTTGGTCAAAAGAAAATAAGTGGTATTTTCGGTTCATAAAGTGAGCTTCCTTTATATTCTCACCATTTGTTGTACAATGCCTGCAAATGTGTTCTATAAAAACATTTCCTACACAGTCGACTCCACAGCCATCAGTTACCGCTGATAAAGCAAGGAAAATCTTATTATTCAGGTTCATTTGTGCGTCTCGTGTGAACTCTTGGTCAGTTAAACGGGTCTTATCATATATATCATTTATGCCACACAAAATGTAAAAAAGTCCTACGGGAAGCCCTAGAACAAATGTCTTATGAAGATACGGAAAACTTGTTAACAGTTATTAAATAAGAAGTAGTTAGCTAATTAGATTAATTGTTTACAAATAAATATGATACCTAGATATCATATTGCTAATCTGCCGTGCAATTCCTAAACCACAGTAACTGCCAATTTTCCGAATTTGGTTTATTGGTGATCTATAATCAGCAAATCAAAACGCATAATCCCAATCGATCGGATTTTAATTTGGAAAACTGGAACATGGAAACTCGAAACCCCAAAAGCAGTAAGTGACTAGTTTTTCCTGCACAATGCAATATAAAGCGCAGTAAAATGGTCTACGGCTACGGTTTTTGGGCTGATACTGGCTAAAACGCAGTACAGGTGTAGATTTTCATGATTTTTAGCATGTAAAATAAATAGTATCTAGTTTATAAATAAACTAATTAAAACACAGTATACAATTTTTATGCTAAAAGTGTTGTACTGCGTTTCCAGTTTCATAGATTAATAAGCATTATTACTAGTTAAGACGCAGTAGGAATAAAATAACGATATTTAAAGTGGTACACTACTGTTCAAATAAGTATCGTATTGCCATCTAAACTGCAGTAACAAGTTCATTAATGTACACATTATGCTGTATGTTGTATTACTTTCAATAGCAATAATACTAGCTAAAGGACAGTAGCACCCCAAGGGGCTACAGTTTAGGCAGTATTTTTATGTTATTTGACTATTTTAACTGCATTTAGACGTTTATTTTAAGTGGCAAATTCGAGTTACGAGTAGTTCCATCTCGGACCTTCCTTGAAGATAGCTTATAGTGATATCGTTAGAACATCCTGTTTAAGGTAATAAAATAATTCTTGACCTATTCACAATTTAAAACAACCAAGGTGTCGTCTGTTGATAAACGAGTAAAAACTTATATAGTTAAACACATAAAGGTATTATTACCAGTGATCGGTTTATTGGATTCCCCCTAGCGGGATTTCGCGTATAAAAAAATACGGGTGTGACTATAAAAAAATATTTAACACTATTGTATTGTACATATTTTATGAAACAGAAATATGGTAATATAATTAAAGTTTATTTTTCAAGTTACTATAGGAGACCCGCCGGGGGAATCCAAAAAACCGATCACTGATTTTTACCTATTTTATTAGGTTCTTAAAAGACAAAAAAATAACCTTCTCTTTAGTTTGTACACATTTAATTTTGCTATGCGAGTTATAGTTCCTAGGCGGCGGTATCATTTCATTAAGCAATGCCTTGCCAACAAATATCATCGTTATGTCTTAATATTGTTACATTTGTTCTTTATTGAGGTACCTCGCCGTAACGTATGAAGTAGATTATACATATGAATTATACGAATACCGCCAATACCGGTCAATAATCGAGTATTTAGAAATTTGTATTTACCTGTTTTGGGATTCGATAAGATTGCTACATACTTTTTGGTTTAAGTTTCTTATACGGTAATTCCAGATGCATTTAACAAATTTCTTTATGTTAGTTTAAATTCAAAGCTAAACATAAAATATGAAAGTAAATTCTTAATCATTTATTCAATGAATTGCTACATAATATACATACGGTGTTATTAAATTAGTCACGGATATTTAAGGGACTTTAATTTAACATCAAAACAATTAACTTTCACTAGAAATTAAAAAAAAACATTTATCGAACAAAAAAGAACATTATAATTTATTTTCTAAATAATCATCCCATCATCCATCAGTAATATCCTGTCAAGATGTTTGTTTAACACTGTCTGTCACGGCCTTATTAAAGGCCTTCACAAACCGGCCGGCGGTTCTAGAATTATGACTAAAGAGGTTTCATTTATTTATCTTATTAACAGGGTGCTTTAACGAACCAAATTTTTTTCCTAGTTTTCTCCAAAAAAACATAACGAGACCTATTACGTGTCATACATAAATATAAATATACTCCAGGAGCGGAGTACTAACTATTGTAGTAATAGGTCATAATTGATGACAATTTATTATTTTATAGGGTTTTGTATTATAATATACAGTATTCTAAATACTTTTTGATTTATGACCGACACGAATACGTAAGAAATTATATTTATTAAAATTAATCGTAGAAGTGCTACGCCATAATCAGTCGTGAGCTTACTCATTGAAATCAATGTAAGGCTAAATAAAATGTGCCATTTGCTATGATTACAACTAGGGCTCGCGGTCGTGTCCGGGTTTCGTGTCAACGTTTCTCATACCCGTGTTCGTGTTACACGTACACGGGTTTCTGACCCGATTTACACGGGTAATTAAAGTCCGTGTAAATAATACCCGTCTGCACGGGTACACGGGTACACGGGTATTATTTACACGGACTTTAATTACCCGCGGGTTCGGGGACGTCCTTGACGAGAACCCGTGTATGCATAGAAAGTCTGCTTTTTAAGGGTAAAGTTATGTACCGAAGGATGGGTCGTGAGACTTAAGAGCTATAGTACAAATGGATATGTAAGCGGAAGGCTAATTGTGTCAAATAGACCTTATTGCGTAACAGATAGAGTCGAAATTTATAAAAACAAAAAAAAGTTATATCGGCTCACCTTAACTGAACACGTTTGTTTTGTAGTGTCGAACGAAGCTGCAGGTTACATTCAATAATAGACCTTATTTGCATTTGCTCAAATTATTTCGAACCCGTTCGGTTCGGTCTTAAGTACCCGGGTACCCGGGTAGCACGCGGTTTCGTGTAAACGGTATCCCTGTATTGGACACGGACACGGGTACCCGGCGGGTTCGTGTAATTCGGGTTCTTAGTACCGTCGGGCTTAAGAACACGGGTATCCGGTTTGGCGGGTTACACGTGTACCGTGAGCCCTAATTACAACCGATACTGGTACCTTAAGTTGATTGTTATTTCATTTCTTAAGAAAATGTGGTAATAAACCTTAATTTTTGTCTAATTTTTGTATTATTGACGACAAATCCCTAAATAAACTGCGTTTTCCAAGTAACTTTTAAATCGTTTTTTTACATCCTTCTGTGTCTCACATTGGCATGAAACTTGATAAGCGTGTTTGAAATACTTAATAATAAAATCATGTAATGCTGTTACAAATTTTAGTTGTATTTTAATTACTTTATTAAAAAAAACTATATTTTACTGCTGTGAATGAAGTTCGTAGCACGAAAATTCAATCAAAATACTAGTTAAATTACAGTACACTAGTCCCTTTTACTGTAGTTTAACCTGTAAAATCCCGCCTATCTCTAAAAAGCACGCAAAATTTGTGCAGTAAGTGGTCATTTTACTGTGTCTTAATTAGTAATTGTTATATTTTTCCCTGTTTTTAAAAGCGCAGTACAAACACAGAATTTCGAAAATAACACATATTTAATTTTAGAAAATGCAGAAGCACGTATTTTTTAATTTATGATATTGTATGATTTTAATGCTTCATTTTGGGCAAAAAAAAATCTCAATAACTATCAAATCTTGGAAAATATATTACTTTATAACTGTTTTTTGCTATTATCTCAAAATCGACTTTTGTCAGTTACTGTGGTTTAGGAATTGCACGGCAGTAATGCGATAAAATAACTTCTCAACAATTATTACGGTTTGTTTAATAGTTTTATAAGCATTGTTGTTAAAATTATAATAGGTTTAAATAACATACTCTAGTTTGCAATCTAAAATGTAACTTAATTTCAATAACAATTTGCTCATATACGATAGAAAATATTTCCCTGTTTTAGTTTATAAGTTATGTCTCTGCCTGAGATACAGGATCCACCTAGTTCAGGCGCTGGACATTTGTGAAGTTTATATTAATATTATTATGATCTGTAACAACTGCTTTGTATGGTACATGAATATTTTTTTTTTTTAAGAAAATAAGTGGTATTTTCGGTTCATAAAGTGAGCTTCTCTTATATTCTCGCCATTTGTTGTACAATGCCTGCAAACGTGTTCCATGAAAACATTTCCTACACAGTCGACTCCACAGCCATCAGTTACCGCTGATAAAGCAAGAAAAATCTTATTATTCAGGTTCATTTGTGCGTCTCGTGTGAACTCTTGAGAAAATAAGTGGTATTTTCGGTTCATAAAGTGAGCTTCTATTATTTTCTCACCATTTGTTGTACAATGCCTGCAAATGTGTTCCATAAAAACATTTCCTACACAGTCGACTCCACAGCCATCAGTTACCGCTGATAAAGCAAGGCAAATCTTATTATTCAGGTTCATTTGTGCGTCTCGTTTCGCGGTAACTTGGTTAATTTTGATTATCCGATCCGTCCCCCGGCCGACCCACATAGGTACCCGCATTGTTTTGAGCCCGGTCACGCGACCTGGGACATTGGGTTTGGTTACCGCGATGTTATAAATGAAACGAATAAAGTGAAATCACGGGAATAATAATAAATAAATAAAAATCAAGGAACAATCTTACATAAATAAAACTTGTTAATAATGGCGTGTTCACAAAAAAAAATGTTATCAATATCGTTGGAATAGTTTTCCTTATTGTGTTCTCGAGAAACCGTTTATGATACACAAAGGAGTTTTCATTTCAGATAATGTACTGTCGAAGAGGTCAAAATTATGTTCCACTATCCTTGCAGGAAATTCTACTTTTTCTCCTTTTTAAATTGCATAATTATATAATGTCAATTTTAATCAGTTAGGACAACTAACTGGTAGCTACTAGGTACCATGTATTCAACAAGTAAATTAAGGACGTTGATATTTGTAAGACTAAACGCGATCGCTTAAACTCTTCGTCTCGTCTTATGAACGTATTGTGAAAACACAAATCAAATTATTTATTAACTAAATATTTTGATTTGTGCTTTTAATTTTTCCCCAGTAGTCACACTACTTAATACTACATATATAAATTATAAGTATTAGATGTAATATACCAAAGAAAAAACAATCCGGTGTTATGTCAAATTCTGTGTGATATGGATTTCCAAATAATAGCTTATTTTACAAGGTCACATCTGCCTGTGCACTCAGACGTTTAAATTACCTAATTCCTGCCAATTCACCCTAAATAAAGGTTAATTGCACATAAAAACGTATGAGACTAAGCCGGCCGTAGAACTGGGACTGATAATGTAGCTATTAAAAAGACCCCAAGCGAATTATGCATAAATTATCGTTATTAATGTAGGTAGCTGGCTTAATTAATCTGTGTGGTAAAGGACGACGCGAAAACACAGGTTTGGTGGCAGAAAGTCGTTTCAATAGCAGTTTTACACCTTTTACGACTGTTAATTATTACACATACATTGCATGATGCGAGTAATTATGATTAGACTGTACAATAGGGGTATAAACTGACCCATATAAGGTGACTTGCCGCCGACTAGATGGGCCCTGTAAACGTCACAACAATTTCACCCCTGAAGCATAATTATTATAGCTCTGTCGACTCCTCCAACAGCCAAATCAGGCAAAACCAGAGCTGAGAGTCCTACGGGTCCCCTTAGGGTTCAATTCCAACCAACGAAGACACGCTGGCGACGGGGACCCTGATCTACTCTCGGGAGTACTCCGGTCCGTGGGGTCGATACTGCCCTACAGCTCGCCACAAACTGCGGCCTTATTAAAATATAACAAGGTTTGACATCTACACAATTTTATTGTTCAGTAAAATTGTGTAATGGAGACAGAATTGTTTGAATGTTAAGAACGATTACCTTAGTCTTAGAAGAAAAAACTTTCATGCTCTAAATTTGCATAAAATGAGATTTTATGTTGTCTACGCACGACATATTTACTAATTTGCGACACTAATCTCAATTATTTAATAAGTCACAAATGGCACGCAGGGAAATCTATACGAAATAGGTAAATAATGTTTATTATGTACAAATAATCAAGAACTCGCCTCTCGTGTTTCAAAGAACCAAAGAAAATTAATAATGCATGTTAATGCTTACAATGAAATAACCTACTGCATTATGTAAGTTATAAATTAATAATTATCTAAGATTATATTGCTATCCATTTTTTTCACATGATTACTAAAAAAGGAAGACACGCCAGAATAATGCAATAGGTAATATATTCGTCTTTTTTGTTTTAGTTCGTGCGTATTTATTAATTAGGATTACTCTTCGTATTTCAAATTATATCTTTTTTTTTAAAGTCCTTTGTAAAAAATACATATCGGACAATCTAGTCTTTATGTTTTTACAAGTTTTTAATTTTAATCATACTCAATTTTTTTGAGTATAATTAAAATGAGAAAAGAATTTGATTCACTTCGCGATTGAGCTGAAATTATGTATACATAATATTATTATATAAATTGGTTCACAATGCATTACAATAATTATTACATCAAGGAGCTGATTTAGTTACATGAATTCAAAAAGTGGTCACAGGAACTTAGGAACAAAACGACGTAAACTTCTCAAGTTTGAGTTCGTAAATTTTAGGTAGGTAGTAGATGAAATTATTATAGAAAGTATCTACAGTCAGCGGCGAAATTTTTCTTTCAAAAGTAGAATATGTTTAACTGAAATTCATTTTACTTGTTATTTCACCGGTTAGAAAAGAAAGAAGTCTCAGCAAAGAAGTTTCTGTATCGTGATATTTCACGATACAGAACTACAAACACAGGAAATGTGTTTGTATTATATAATTTATTAACTATTAGCAATAACGGCACCGGCATTTAGGTAAACTCAGCATTTCAATATACAATGTACCTTATAGTGTTACTGATGTTACTCGCCACATTATCTCGACGCGTAAGCTACTAAGCGGAAGAATGAAGAAGACGGCGGTCTTAAGAGTCTTAAGACCACTTTATGCTTCCTCGAAAGTGCACTAGCGCATAAAGCCGCATTTTCACTCAAGAAATGCTTGGCTCCTTATTGTCGTATACCCGGAACTAATACTAAATAATATTATTTTTGATGTTGAAGAAGAAAATAAAAATCGAGTTTATTTCAATTTCCTTTAGAAATAGAGAATCCAACTTGCGACGGAAATTTAAATTAAGTTTTATGCTGTCTGTAGTTGATATGTAGGTATTATGTACAGGTACATTCACTAAAGCTGGCACGAATGGAATGAATTAAATGAATGACATCTATCATTGTGTATTGGCGGCCCTGCTATACCAACCTGTCTCTACTGTCATTTTAATATCCACACATAGATACTTTCTGTCATTTACTCGATCCATTCGTGCCAGCTTTGGTGAATTTACCTTTACTATGATGCAATTTACCACACCTAAACACCCTTAATATAAGTATTTTCATATAGAAATTAACGATCTAACTTTGTTAGCATTAACTCAACCAGTTGTGAAACAAAATACTAAAATTTTCCAAAAGCAAACTGTATATTAATCGGATTCATCAAAACTTTCCCTTATTAAGTCCACGGAACAAAAGTAGTCAATTTCCTTGGCATTTCCTTGACAACAATTGGTCTGAGAAATAGCTCTTAGCCGGAATTTTGTACCTACGAGTTAGTTCGGGACTGGGAAATGAAATCAATCACATTTCGGCGGCGGCCGGCCGCGGGTCTCCACGCTACGTATCCGAAATAACGTTGTTAAATTGCTTCTCATATCTGGAGAGGCGTGAGGCTTTGTTTCTTGGCAGTTGAAATGCGACAATACCGTGATATCGGAAAATTGGCCATTATTTTTTATCTAATGTTTGTACTTCAAACCCTATAGGGAGTTTCTTCGGGTATATCAGCCGCCACATTAATCTTGGTACCTACATTTTTGACGAAATAGCTGAATATTTTGGTGCTATTCTTAGTTGTAGAACCTTATCTCTACCACGCTGTTAAAAACTATGTCAAACTTTCCAGCAATATTTACGAAAATGTAACTAGATTAATGAGGCGTCGGATAGAAGTTACAGTCAATTAGAGTCAATTATTGGCATGTGCTTAACAACATAACAACTTTAACATGCCCAAAATAAGGTTTTTTTAAAGACACATTTTTTGTGTCAACCGATAGGAAATTATGAAATTGTCTGATGGTAAAAACAAAGACAACCACTGTCTTGTTCACATCGCAACCTCTTTTATAGTTAGTATGTAAGTGAAATTTGAATGCTTATGTCAAAGAAACTAAACTAAGAACTAATATTTCGGAATATTATTTCAATAGTTCAAAACCCACTGAAAATCATCGCCCAGACCATATTCACCACTGTTATAATATTTAATTATCAAGTGGCAGAAATATACGCATTTATGTTCAATTGTGCGAATTTAATACTTTCAATAAAATATTGAATATTTATATACCCTGTACCCACTGAATTAATCACGAATCTATAATTGGCATGTAGAACAAAACCATGTGCCTACCATGAGTATCAAAGTGAACTCAATTTCTATACATCCTGCTTAAATCCGAGTATTGACGCGAGAAAGAGGGACAGAATGCAAGTCCATGATAAATTCACGGCTGCTGCCGCTCATGGTAAACGCATTGGACTGAATTTATTGACATAGCGGTAAAATGTTTTTATTTATTTATTCTTATTTATAGTTATCACAGGAACACTTTACTACAATTATTTTAGTCCGAAAAATTAAAGTAGGCTTTAAGCCGATTCAGAAATCATTTTCATTATAATGAGATATATAAAATGACATTGACTTAAAAGCAAAATTCTGAATTATCTAAATCGTTTCTTTCCTTTTGTTTAAAATCCTTATAATTCTAATACAAGCAACTTTTAAATATTGACTAAAGTAATGTAACTGAAATTCCAATCGAGCATTTTTAAAATATGCATAAAATATCACATTTCGAAAACTCATTGCTTGACCAAAGACTCGTCAATTTTATTATTTTTTAATTAATGAAATGGATTGAAATGGTTCCAGAGTAAACAAAAATATAAAAATCACGTTTTCGTAGACGTGGGAGAGTGAATTGGGCATTTTGACATACAACTCTTTATGAACAATATCAGTTGTGTAATGTTAATCTTCTAACTTCTCTCTTCTTTTAATTCTTCCTGTACAGCTGATCGCTTACTTAATTTTAACACATACCTTTAGGACACTTTTTCACAGGCTTTAGTTTGGTTGGTCTAGTATACAGTTCTATAACCAGTGGCCTATGCCACAAAACTACAATTCTTAAAAATTTTATAACTTTACAAACAAAAACTCGCAATTTTGTACCTACTTCCTTAACTCCTTGAATTTTATCATTTTAATCCTCATTTAAATGTTAAACGTTTATTTAAAACATGCTTACAAATTCTACGACGGAAATAAAACAAATATGTTGACATTTGAGATTCTTATGTAGGCATGGCCAAACATGAAACACGTGTAAAACGTTAAACTTCCGATCAATCGAATAAAAATGCCATTATTTTCAAGTATAAGCAAACCCAATTACCAGAGTTTTTATCGTCACGGTATCGGAACTGAGGGCTAACCTTTACCTTTGTACTTCGACCGCGCGGGCCCACTTTGATCGTAATATTTTACCGGCCAAGGGTCCCGCTTTTTGTTCCGGTTCGCTTTGGGCCTCCACGCCTCAGGGAACTTAATAATTTCTCCAATCCTGCAAGTGATATTTCAAGATTTCGATCAGGACAATTCCGCTTCCTTGCAAAGTTCGTCGACTGCGGTCAAACATTTTGGTTAATACTTGACTTGATTAGTAGCCTTTGAACTTTAAAGCCGATCTGATGCCGCAACTTTGCACCCTTGGCATCCATTATTATTTTGAATAAACAGATTTCTTGATTGTATCCGTTCATCTTCAGTAAAAGGTCCCTCGTGTTTTCGGTTAGCTTTGAGAGATTGAAAGCAGACACCTAATAATACCAATTTGAATAGGGTAAGGTAGTTAACTAAAACGTTAGTATTATTTCAAGTGATTAATTCCACTACATTTCAATTATCTGAATATTATTTGTAACAAAATACTAATTTAAATTAAAAAATAACTATGCTTTGTTAGTTTTATCAGTATTATCCTAAATGAAATAACATCAAAGCTGTAAAACATGACACCTATTTCGCAATGACAAAGCCACTATACAAATTCAGAAAGTCAAACAAAATATCAAATATCCGACCGCATTCGAGCGCCAGGTGCTTGCAAATCAATAAGTGGGAAATGCAATAGGTATCGCGAACTCTACTTTATAAAATTTCATCTATTCCGTATCCGAGAGGAAAGAAAATTTCTTCCTTTGTTACACCCTATTTGACGTAGTATGCGGATCTTTTGTGAAGTTTCCTTTGCTAAAAACAAGTTCATGTGAGAAAGCAGCTATTTGTTCGAGGGCCTAATGAGGTCGTTAAGGGGAGTGTTGCAGATCAAGCGAGATTTGTTGTGACTGCCACTCTGTGACAAAGAAATTCTTTTTATTCTTGTCAAAAAAACTTTCTTGACTATCGGTGAAACTGTAACAGGAGAATTCAGGATTTGAAATTATATTTCCAAACCGGTTGGAAACAGTTACCAACTGAGTGGAAAATTTTACTCGCATCCCATTAGTCAACTCAGTCATCAATCACAATCCAGTACAAGCATATTGCTTAATTTTCTACCACCGCTATTGATTTGAAGAATGAATAAATTAGCAGCTCAAATTTTGGCGGCATAAGCGCGAGATTTCATTTGAAAAGCATAGTTTAAAAATCTCCTATCACTCCTTATAACTTCAATAAAATATCACCCTTATTCACAAAGCATAAAGAACATATTTCAAATGGCTATAGCAGAGTGATAGTGACATTAAAGAAATAGACAAGCGATTTGCTCACAACGCGGCACACATTTTAACGAGGCGTGATGACTATTACGTCGGCATGATGATTTGATTAATTACCGTCCCGGGCTATAATTAAATCACACGAGTATAATTATTTAACGGGTCCTTATTCGATTGAACCATAGTGGCGTAACGAAAATAATAAGTGGAATTAGTGAGCACATTTTGTTGATACTGTTTTCCCCGAGGGTGAGTTAAAATATAAGCCTTGCTAAAAATAACCAAGTAATTGGAACAACGAAATGAAAATTCACAATGGATTTAATAAAATGGCTACGCTACTACGCCTGTAAAAGGATTTTTTTGTCTATAAGAATTGAAGTAGTAGTATTTACGTTAAAATATTACTTACTCATTGAATGATTTAGCTGTACATTGCCATGACCAATTACTAAAATATAATTACTTAATTATGTACTGGCTAGTAAGAAAATAAATACTTCATTGAATAACTATTTACTTCCACTTACTCTTGTTGTACGGTTATCCGGAATAAGAAAAAATAGCAACATTTATTTGCTTTGCAAACCTAGAACGAGCATTAAATTATTTTAAAAGTCTGGAAATATGGTTACCATGTGCCATAAAAGGGAAGCGATTATTTTCTTTTCTAGGAAAATACAAAGATTGATTATTTACAGCATGTTTATTTAAAAATAATTAAGTTTTCATTATAACTACATAAATACTTTGCATTAAAATGGTAGGTTCACTATTGGGATGCATACTAACGAATGTACTAATATAGTTACGCATAATGTCTTCTAGCCGATATATTCACAAGGCGAATCATATTTATGCATATTTTTTACGCATAATATTTAAAAGCATACACATTAAAAGCATACCCGTCATAATAACTAATATCACACAATATAAATACAAAATTGCATAATAATTATTAAGCATCATTTCACGATGCATACAAATAGTTAATCCTAAAATTAGCCTACCAACTGGCATGATTGACATGCTATTACAGTTAGCTGCCTTTCGTTTACGATTGACGATTAAGCGTTAGCGATCGGCAACTTGTCTAAGCATCCAGGCGTTCTACTGTATGCGGAGAATGACGGTAGATTCACGTTTAGTTTTTGAATAAAAGTGACGGTGAGTAATAAAACAATGTAAGCGATTAAGGAAAACCGATTGTTTCAACATGGCAAATCAAGTGTATATAATCTACTTATATGGGAACAATAGTGAGGTCGACGGGGGTCTGCGACGCAGACCCCCTATTCTGCGTAGTTTAGGCGCTTCGCGCCTGGACAACACACTAACCTAACCTAATTTATCTATACTTTGATATTAGATAGTAACGCATTTTAATATTTTAGATTCAAGAGACCCGCAACAGAATAAAAGAACATTCTGAAATATGTAAAATACTCAATATGTAAAATCCATGTTAATCGATTTAAAATTGATGTTAAACAAAGAAAAAGTGTTTTTTTTCAAATAGGGAACTAAAATTATGGTTTCCGAAATATATTTATGGCTAGTAACCATTAGTCCAAACAGTAATATGCGTAGTATACATTAGGCAAATATAAATTAGTCCAAGTTAAATTATTACAAATCTTTAATATGCGAACAAAGTAGTATGCCGAAATAATTACTATGCGACAGTACATTTATGCTAATTTACAAATTATGCGAAGAAAAATATGCCAAACTAGAATAACCTGAAAAAGATTATGCGACCAGAAGGTATACCAAAATGGTATACACAGTCTGTTTTTATTCTGCGAGTTCAAACAAAATAAATCTTTTCCAGTTCGGGAAAAACAAAAGTTCATTTAATAGTGTTGAGTGCTGTTAATTGCTCAATAAATAAAGTTTTCGCTTAAGCGATGGTAGAAATTTAGTGAATAGTAGCCAGATAAATAGTGTATCCAATGTAAAGCCGTTGCCATATTTCAATATATTTAAGCGTAAAGTTAACCAATTGAAACCTTTTTTTCCGTTGACCGAGTGGGAGAATGTCACATCACACACATCACATCATCAGCCTATGATAGTTCACTGCTGGACGTAGGCCTCTCCTATTAACTATGCGCATAGACGCATTAGGAGGTAAATGCCCATAATCACCACGCCGGGCAAGCGGATTGACGATCGCAGTAATGTGTCCACTATGATGACGCTGCTGCCCATCATCAATCTTTTATCAAATAATGGTCAGTGACACTTCAATCCTTTAGTCGACTCTTACGACACCCGCAGGAGGATTTGGGGTGGTAACAAATGTGTTCTTACTGCCGTCACCATACGGCCAAAGAGAGGATGTAACGTATCATCATAAATTTAAGAGCTGCGCTCTTGTCGGGGGAGCAGCTAGCTAGCATCAGCTTTCATATTTAAGTCCCTGTCTAAATTTTTTTCTTTAAGATCCTGGTACGCCATTCTTGGCCTGCCACTCTTCTTTCTGCCTTCTACTTTTCCCTCTATGATGGTCTTGATGAAATCGTTGTGTCGCAACAGGGTGCTTAGACAAGTTGCCAATCGTTAACGCTTATTCGTCAATCGTAAACGAAAGGCTAAAGAGTGACGGAGAGGGTAAACTACTATACACTACCAAGCGTTGACGATTGGTAACTTGGCTAAGCATCCTGGTGGCCTAACATTTTCCCTCTTCTATTCTCAATTGTGTCCAATGGATGCGGACAGCTCACGACCGATCTTTGTGGAACTCTCTGGTGGAAGCCTATGTCCAGCAGTGGACGTCAATTGGCTGATGATGATGATGATGATGATGTTTCTCAATTACTTACGCGTTACAATACGCTACAGCTAGCCAACGTAGCCAGCCAAGCAGTGCCAGCCTATCGAGCTATCCCTCCATTGCACCTGCTACCTGCGTTGGGGACCGAAGCTTTACGAATATAGTGCCTGATGTGGAGCTCAGTGCAGTTATATTGGATCGAATCACGATTGTGAAGGTAAACCTATACCCAATAACCATAAGATTATATACACGGTGCTCGCAAGTATTGCGAAAGATTTTAACTATGAATTCTAGACATCAAAATAAACAAAAAATATGAGACCTAATGTCAAATACCACAAACTTTTTTTAGACCTTTTGAATACTATTTAATATTTGTAATATTTTTTATCATAACAACAATTTGTTAAAATTAGTTTTTGAATTATTTTTTTTAGGAACAGGTTTATTGTCATGTCTATTCTTATTTTTAAACGGTTTTTATTAACTTCACCGCGTATCAACTGTCGTCGATGCTTCAAATCTTGTGATCGATTTTTCGACCACTTCTACTGCACCGAAATCAATAAAATTTGGAACTCTTATCAAGTCTCCATGACCATGCAATATTATAATATTTGTATCCTTGTATCCTCAAAGGCTGATGCTGCAGACGTACTGCTTACCTTAACCGTGAGTGATAGACACGTGAAAATGAAAGTATAGCATGTTCGGCATAATCAAATACTAACAGAGGCGATCTTGACTTCCAACTCCTCATTCCTGATGCTGCAGTACTGCCCACAATAACCGCAAGGTTAATCTTTTATCGATATCTTGATTTTAAAGAAGTTCTTTAAATATTAAGTAGAAACATGCGAATTTAATACTAACGTCCAACTCCTCAAATCTGATACCTACTCCAGTGTTACTGCCTGCCACAACCGCTAGGTTTAGCAATGTGTAAATTTTGAAGTACTGCTTTAGATATTTGGTAGAAACGTACGGATTTCATTATCATCATCATCATCATCATATCAGCCGAAAGACGTTCACTGGTGATATAGGCCTCCCCCAAAGATTGCCTTGATGCGAGTGGCACAGGGCCGGTCCTTGTGGACCGGCTCTGTGCCACTCGCATTCAGCGTCCTTCAACAGGTCATGAACATGAGTCCACCTTGTGAGGGGCCTACCCACGCTGCGCCTTCCATTACGGTCGTGACCGCCACTTGAGAACCTTACCGCCCCAACGGCCATCGGTTCCACGCGCAACGAGCCCCGCCCGCTGCCACTTCAGTTTAGCGATTCGAAGAGCTATGTCGGTTACTTTGGTTCTGTTGCGGATGGTCTCATTTCTAATCCAATATCGCAGAGAGACTCCTAGCATAGCCCTCTCTATTGCCCTTTGGGTCACATTGAGCCTTCTTATGAGGCCCATTGTAAGCGACCACGGTTTAATACCGTATGTCATCACTGGCAACATACACTGATCAAAGACTTTCGTCTTCAAAACCCTGCGGAATATTGGACGAAAAGATACAGATGGATATTTAAAATTTAAATATTTAAATATCTTGGGACATCTTACACAAATCGACCTAGTCCCACGATAAGCTCAATTAAGGCTTGTGATGTGGGTACCAGGCGACGATATATATAATGGATAGATACATACAGATACTTAAATACATACACAGCCATGACCAAGGAACAAATATTTGTGATGAATAAATACACAAATAATGCCCTCGCCGGGATTCGAACCCGGAACCTCCAGCTTCGTAGGCAGGGTCACTACCAACTAGGCTACGGAGGCTGACTATACTGACTAGGATATAATATGGACTTCCAACTCCTCAAACCTGATGCTGCTGAAACACGTGCCACGGCCTGCCATAACCGCCAGGTTTATCGAAATGTTAAATTTAAAGTAACGCTTTAGCTAATGGGTAAAAACATATAAACTGAATACTCACTTCCAAATCCTCTAATCTGATACGGCAATATTACCATAAACGCTATTAGTGTGCCATAACCGCTGACAGCGTGGGTAGTCCGCGTAGGATGTGGCGCCTGACCTGCGGTCCGCTTGTTGATAGTGTGAGTTCACCCCTCGGGCCATCGGGTTCGCGTAGGGCGAGCCGCTGGACCTGCGGCCCTCCGGCCGATAGAGTGACAGCGTGAGTAGACCGCGCAGGGCGAGCCGTCGGGCCTGCAGCCCTCCAGCTGATAGAGTGGACAGCGTGAGTGGATCGCGTAGCGTAGGGCGAGCCGTCGGGCCTTCGGCCCTCCAGCTGATAGAGTGACAGCGTGAATGGATCGCGTAGCGTAGAGCGAGCCGTCGGGCCTTCGGCCCTCCAGCTGATAGAGTGACAGCGTGAGTGGATCGCGTAGCGTAGGGCGAGCCGTCGAGCCTTCGGCCCTCCAGCTGATAGAGTAACAGTGTGAGTGGATCGCGTAGGGCGAGCCGTCGGGCTTGCGGCCCTCCAGCTGATAGAGTGACAGCGTGAGTGGATCGCGTAGCGTAGGGCGAGCCGTCGGGCCTTCGGCCCTCCAGCTGATAGAGTGACAGCGTGAGTGGATCGCGTAGCGTAGGGCGAGCCGTCGGGCCTTCGGCCCTCCAGCTGATAGAGTGACAGTGTGAGTGGATCGCGTAGGGCGAGCCGTCGGGCCTGCGGCCCTCCAGCTGATAGAGTGACAGCGTGAGTGGATCGCGTAGCGTAGGGCGAGCCATCGGGCCTTCGGCCCTCCAGCTGATAGAGTGATAGCGTGAGTGGATCGCGTAGCGTAGGGCGAGCCGTCGGGCCTTCGGCCCTCCAGCTGATAGAGTGACAGCGTGAGTGGATCGCGTAGGGCGAGCCGTCGGGCCTGCGGCCCTCCAGCTGATAGAGTGACAGCGTGAGTGGATCGCGTAGGGCCTTCGGCCCACTGGCTGATAGACTGACAACGTGAGTGGATCGCGTAGGACGAACCGTCGGGCCTGCGGCCCTCCGGCTGATAGAGTGACAGCGTGAGTGGTTCGTGTTAGAGGTGTGCGGCGCGCCACGCCGCCACAGGCGGCGCCACGCCGGCGTCAAGGTCGAATTATTGCCCTATACGTTCATATATCCTTATATATGAACGTATAGGGCAATAATTCGATTCTCATCCTTATGAGAAGGTATTAAACACCTAGGTATAGTTTAGGACAAGTTTATTATTTTAAAAATAAAAACATAAAAAAATTATAAGATTGCATTTTATGCAACAATTGTTATAATCATCGTGTACGAAAATTATTTTATTAACTCGCAATGGGTCGAGTCTTGACATTTTGTCTACACATCTACAGATTCCCAATACCCAATTGTACAGATTCCTAATACTACAGATAAGAGGTAATACTACAGATATTGTCCGTCCCAATAATACGGATTTCGAATGCTACAAATACCCAACACTACAGATTCCCAATACTACACGTTCCCAATACTACGAATTCCCAACAGGTACTCCAGATTTCAAATACTACAGATACCCAGCTTTACAACCTCTTTATAGTATCATCATCGCCCACACTGCTTAATCATACATCGGTGTACCCACGAAAAAATTTTTTTTTTTCCATATAAAATCTATTTTTGCATCGCGCATGTCGGTATGTTTTGCTTTGTTTGATGTTATTATTTATTACAAATTACAAACCTACAAAAACTGCAAAAATAGCCAAATTTTTTTATAATTAATGTACAGATAAAAAATATTTCGTATACTGTCCAAAAAGAGGAAACATACCGACATGAGAAGTATCTTTCTTAAAAAACTTATGAAAAAATTTTTGTTACAAATTGGTATTTTTGGAGGAGGAAACGGGACAAAAAACCTTGTTTTCGCCAATTTTACTTAGGTATTATCAGGCGAAGCTGCAGTTATCTATTTCTAAGCCGTGCAAAGCGACAGCAAAGGTCATTGGGCATTTTGTTCGGGCATATGACCCACTGCGTCCACAGATGAAATAGGGCTAGGTATGTAGGTAAATGTAAGTGCTACTGAGTGGTATGAGTCGCATTCTTGCAAGGCATGGGAGAATTGAGGAAAAAAATAAAAACTATTGTATAAACCTAATACTACTTATTATAGTGTTTTTTATACATGAACCACACTTTTGCACAATGCTGACAGTCATAACCCTGTTAGCGTTATTTCGGCACCAGCCACAGTTCTAGCGAGCCTGGGGTCCGCTTGGCAACCTAATCTTCAGATTTAACATAGCACTATTTTTTGTGGAAATGACTGCCAGTTCGCCTTCCAACCCAGAGGAAGAAACTAAGCCGTATTGAGATTAGAGACCGGTTTTCTCACGATGTTTTCCTTCGCCGAAAAGCTAGTTCTGAATATCAAATGACATTTCGTACATAAGTTCCGAAAGACTCATTGGTTCGAGCTGGGGTTTGAACCCAGAATCTTCCAGATTGAAGGACCAACATCTGCTACCCACTACCACCAGTAGGTCACAACCGTTTACGCAATTATACAATGCTGAAAGTAAAAACATTAAAAAGACTATTTCGGATACAAAAAGTCGAATAACTTTTTTTCCCGGTTGATACATACGGAAAACTTACATATTTAGAAAAGTGAGATTTAATTATGAAATAAAACTATGAAAACGGATAAACTCGCGTATATTAACTAATTTTAACTTCATTCCGACGTTTCGAACACTTTACAGGGTTCGTGGTCTGCGGATGACTGACAATGGAGGAAATTTGATAGATCTACCTCCATCAAAATAAGAAAGATAAGTACAAAACTACCCACCAAAGAAAAATTACTAAACCACAGACAATAAATTTTAAGGGTGGATGTACATACAAAATTTGCAAATTAAGCTAGTTATTCATTACAAATATTTTCAGAATGAAGACAAGAGACAAAATAAATAATCTACGCCGGTTCTATCCCTACACCACTGCCTGAGAAGTATTTCCTTCCTTTGTATGATTGTATTGTTAGGAAGGTATCCCAAAATTGGGACCGGCAAGAAACTCAGCGGGACAACTCTTTTCAAAAAACATTTGTAGTACATCTTAAGACCATCATGCATTAAACCAAAACATACAATTTTGATTAAGGGTCGGATTCCCGATTTTGTCGTTTTAGACCTATTTTCGAACAAACAATTTGTTAAATAAATATGACTCTACAAACACATTTCTTACATGAGCTTATTCAGAAAGAACCGGTGCAGAGGCTCCAATTGATAATATATTTTATATTTACATGGATTTCCTAGAAATCGGCTCTAAATGTACCGAAAAATGAAAAAAATGCATATTTTTCGAACACGACGCAATGCATATTTTTCTTTTACGGGCATAAAATATTCATGTTAATTTAAAAGCCAGATAACTGAATTAGTGCATCAGGGCACATTCATATTTTTCCTCATGAAGACAACGGAGAAATTTAATCCTTAATTTAAAATTACGTATATTCTCCATACAAATGGCGACACGAGTCAAAATTCTCTTTTGACTCAGATGGCGCGAGCGCCTCCTCGAGGTCGGACGCACGCCAAATCGCTCCCGTTGACAGCTCTTTTTGACATTGAAAATGACATAAAATCATATACATACACGTCAAGGGATGCCAGTACTCAAAGTGTCTTTAAATAAGTAGGGAAAATCAGAACGAAGAAATTCTTTCGAACCCCATCGTTTATTTAAGTTTTTTGTTATTTTTATGACGGAACACAAGAAAACTATAACAACTGATTCAAAATAAAACTCAATACTACCGAACACGTATAAGTTACATTCGCAAAAACGATTAAAAATGAAAAAAGTTTACGGATACGATTTGGTGTAATGGAGTTTATTTTCTGTACTCTGGCAACAAAATACGTCATTTGAAAACACATGTGACGGCTATAAGTCAAAACGATAGGATGTCAATTTAGTTATAATAATAATAAGAAAGATAGAAAGATAGAATATGTTTGTTATGTAATTATATTAGTAGGTATACATATTCAAAGTGATTCGAGTCTTTAATTTAATGGTTGATTTGTGGAATAAAATCTGTGCTCATCGCCACCGCGATTTCTTGGTAAGAAAGTATTGTACCCGCATCTTCTCAGTACCTACATTCAAAATTGAAAGTAAATTATTTTTGAAATAAAAACATGAAAAAGGATAAATTCGCGTATATTAACTAATTTTAACCTCTTTCCGACGTTTCGAACACTTTACAGGTTTCGTGGTCTGCGAATGACTGTTTTCATAGTTTTATTTCATGTGTAATCCTCGCGGTAACCGAAGAAAATATTATGTATATTATTTTTTATTTATTATAATAAGTTATACTTACAGTCGTACGTCGTGTAGTGACGGCAGTAAGAATACATTTGTCACCACCCCCAACTCCTGCGGGTGTCGTAAGAGTCGACTAAGGGATTGAAGTGTCACTGACCATTCTACAAAATTGATGATGGGCAGCAGCGTCATCCTAGTGGACACATTACTGCAATCGCCAATCCGCTTGCCCAGCGTGGCGATTATGGGTATTTACCTCCTAATGCGTCTATACGCATAGTTAA
>JALPQI010023494.1:0-16614 GCA_025490895.1 Thaumatotibia leucotreta
TACGTATACGATGTAGAATGCATCTTGGTCAGGCCTGCAGGGATATTTTTACTGTAAGTAGGTATACTTATGCCACTCCATTGCAGTTCAGAACCAGGTGAGACTATGCTTCTTCTAATATATACCCACGGCATACACGTATATTGCCAGTAAACTCCATAGTTCCTTGACCCTGTGGCCCGATTCCTCCCCTAAGACCTCGCCGCAATGATGACAAAGCCTATCTATTCACAATCATTTACTGACCCTTTAATCACAAAATATAAAGGTGATCTAGTTACATTACATGTAAACGCACACATAGACACCGCTCACGGACACGATATCTCAAAGCAGTTCAGGGCACTGCGAGCGCGATGTTCTGTTTTAGTTTTCTATTTTGAATCAGTAGGTAATATTGTAGATTTATTATTTACCTCTTCAAACCAGGTAGGCTAAAACGCCAATTCACAGATCGATGTTGCATTTAAACAACCATCTGCTACACACTTCGTGCATACGCCTTAGTTAACAACAACACTCGCGCGGGATCGCCGATCGTAGTTATGAAAAACTCCTCCTTCGGGTGTCGAAAGAGTCGACTAAGGGATTGAAGTGTCACTGACCATTATTTGACAAAATATTGATGATGGGCAGCAGCGTCATCATAGTGGACACATTACTGCGATCGCCAATCCGCTTGCCCAGCGTGGCGATTATGGGCATTTACCTCCTAATGCGTCTATACGCATAGTTAATAGGAGAGGCCTACGTCCAGCAGTGGATGATGATGATGATGAGGTATGAAAAGTGAAGTACATTACATTAATTAGGTACATACTATAGGTACTCTGTTTGATTTGAGTTGGTGTTTCAAAAAAGGTAAACAATCTTGCAGTATCTTTTTATTGAAAACTACGAGTAGAAAATAAGTTTTAGCAAATATACACAATATAACAAGGATATACAGTGATTTACATTGTTTTTGATTCATTAAGTACCTAGTTTGGATTTTCATATGCATTTATCAAACAAAAGATACTGCAAGATTGTTTACCTTTTTTTTAAACACCAAACCAAACAGAGTATAGTGGTTGACTGCTGTGCCTTTATATTTTGTGCTTTAGTTTGCGTGGAGTGTGTCTGTGAATTGTCGACCATGTGTCATTTTCACATTTGATTACTTAGGGGATTCAATACTTCTGAATAAAATATATCTGTCAAATAAATGGTGCCTCTTATTCGTTCATCTAGCACCTAATAGTGCATTTATCTCCTAATACGTCTATACGCATTGACTAATTATATTTAATTTGACGAAATTTGAATTTCATTTGACGGATAGATATTATATTTATCCGAAAAATGTGAATTTGTGAAACAGTCCGTAAGTAAGTAATTTTAAAGGTATATAATTATACCTATACCTACCTATAAAATTGCTACCTATCCCTGGGCAACAATGACAGGTATGTCGGACTATAGGGAAACGCCCCGAACACCGGAAAAAAACCTCCACCCCATTGCTCGGCTTCAAAAGAAGCTGAATGATGATAACACATTGCAGATAGGTTGTTCATGAAGTATATGCCGAGGGTGTGTATACTGTGTATTGCTAGTGAAATCGGAAGTTCCTTGGCCCTGCGACCCATTTCTTCCCCTCAGCGACCTTGCCGCAATGATGACAGAGCTACAGCCTATTCGTTATATGTCAGGCTATCGACCTCTTGGTGTTTTTGAATATATTTGAGGCAGGTTTTTGTCCAGCAGTAGGTAAACTTCTTCCGACTGATATGTTTTTTTCTTTTCTTAGTTGTACTTAGTCTAGATTTAAGAAACACTTGTAGTGTCCTAAAGGTGTATTTATACCAAACGAGCATTCACTAATTCTATCCCCCACTCTACGAAATTCGATCGTTACACCAAAACGTTATTCGTCGAAATTCGTTGATTTCGTAGAGTGGGAGATAGAATGAGCATTCGCTCGTTAGTGTAAGCCCATCTTTAAACAACGTTAAAGTTCGTCATCTCAGCTCCCAGCATCTAAACTCCCAATGACCTAGGTATCAAATTAGACACAAATTCACGCAATTAGAAACCTAAATTAACGTAATCAGTCACCCTATACAGACTACTATAGCCCTTATTACCGAGTGATAAGGCTGCAGCAGAAATTGTGTAATGTCTGAGAATTGTGACTAAACGATTCGTTGCGGGATCAGTGAGGTGTTTTAGTTGCTTGCAGAGCTCTCTGCTCTAGGTCGGTTAAAATTTGGAGTGACCTTTAATAACAATGCGTCGAAATAAGTTTTACCACAAAAATATTTTTCAAACAAGCGCTTATGAATATATTTGGTAGATACACACCTATTCTGCCGTGTGGTGACGGCAGTAAGGATATCTACATTTGTCACCACCCGAACTCTGCCCGTAAGTGTCGTAAGAGCCGACTAAGGTATACCGTGACCCATTTATTTTCAGGCATTAGGCTGCGTTTCCACCAGAGATGTGCGAGGATGTGTTTGCATACAAATGACACCTCGCTCGAGTCATTAATAGGTGTCATTTGTATGTACACACATCCTCGCACATCTCTGGTGGAAATGGAGCCTAATTTTTTTGTATACAATGGGTCATGGCAACTAGACGCAGCAGTAACTAAATGCCGGACGGCCCAGTGGGACCAGTATAGTCGAACCACGTAAATTTTTCCAAGCAAATGAACTGTCCATATGGCACTGCTCCAACTCTAGGGTCCAGAGAGTCGTCCTGACCCGTCATTGTTAATTCCTTTAAAATTAGAATTTTTTATCAAATAATGCTCCTGGTTTGGCTAACAATCCCCAAAACTGACTTCAACCGATTTCTCCCAGATCCCCGATTTGTTTCCATCATTGGTTTCCTATCATCAAATCCTACTTTCTGAATGCAAATTCTTGTAAATGAATGAAACCAAAAGCGTCACACATATGTACCTACATATAACATTTGAAGAGATCCCTCTATTTCTCCAAAATCCCATCATCAGACCCCAACTTGGTGCCAACGGGTCCATCACGGAATTATAGGTACACGTTCGATTACAAAAAAAAAAGTCGAATTGAGAACCTCCTTTTTTTGAAGTCGGTTAAAAATCTGTATCTCATTCCTCGGTTTCAATAAAAGCCTGCATGTGCATGATCCTAATTCCTAACACACTGTATAAGTCGCGATAAAAAAACTTCACTTAGGCTAGTGCCACCGAAGTTCGTGAATTTCGGGGGGTTTTTCTCTGTCACTCTAGTTAAGGTGCATTCAGACCAAAAGAGCATTCGCTGTTCTATCCCCCGGTCTACGAAATCAACCAATCACGTGTTGTGTAACGATCGAATTTCGTAGAGTGGGGGGTTAGAATAGTGAATGTTCGTTTGGTCTGAATGCACCTTCACACCTTCGTTCGATTGATAGAGACATCAGAAACAAATCCCTGAAATTTACAAACTTCGGTGTTTGCGGTATTAGGCCTGAGTGTGAAACAGTGTGCTCGGTAAGCGAAGCGAATAATCTGTGCTAATCTTCGTAAAGTGTATCGTCGCCATTTTGTCAACAATATTTGGACACCGTCAGGTGTTTTTGCCGCTCTCAGGGGTCAATTACACCGAAATTGTTTTTGAACGTGTAACAGTTAGCGGGAGACTGTTACCTAATGATTGTATCTTATTTTAAACGAGCATTCAATTTATTTCAGTTAAAGGATTTCAGAAATTACTGTAACAATATTGACGAACGTTTTTGAGCTGCGTGATGATTGAGAATACATTTGTACAAACGTTTTGTGGAACATTATCAAGCTATTTTTACTAAATAGTTTGATTTATATTTTTTAAGCAGTCACACTACTGTTTAGTTCCAAAATTCCAAACCACTCGGCCTCCAGGTCATAAAATCGGGTCGAATGGTTCAGGCAATTAGGCATCAATCGTGAAAGCTGACATACGTAGGTTCGAAACCCACCTCTGAGTCCTCTGACGTTGGTGAAATAAGTATTTTTTCTTTGGTAATAGTACATTGTGCATCAAGGGAGGTACCTAAGTACGGTATTACTAATAAGAGTGTTAGAAGCCCGACGCCGTTAGACGGAGGGCTTTTATGACTCGAGTTAGTATTCCGACCGTGATGCATACAATGTTTTTCATCACACTTGCCGACAAAAAAAATTAAGTTTTAAGACATAATATTATTAAATGACGTAATGACATTTCTATTACTCCCTAGGGAATTTTACTTTTCTATTACTCCCGCTACGCACGCAAGCAATGGCGCGCTTAGACAGCAAGTGTGATGAAAAATAAGATATCTGTTTTAAATTCATTATTTTTTATAGTTACATTATTATGCTCGTAACGTAACGTAACTCCCTTAAGGTGCATTTAGACCAAACGAGCATTCGCTCATTCTATACCCCACTCTACGAAATTCGTTCGTTACACAAAACGTGATTCGTCGAAATTCCTTGATTTCGTAGAGTGGGATATAGAATGAGCGAATGCTCGTTTGGTCTAAATGCACCTTAAAAACTTATCGCTGTCAACGCATCGCAAAACCTACGCAGTAGGTACTAGGGATGTAACGGAGTTCTGCTTACGCTTCTGTTTCTGCGGATCTTCCGTTTTGTTTTACACATCCCCTTCTGTTCTGGTTCTGTTATTTTTAAAACAGAAGTCATAGCGGATGTCAGAACCAAGCGCGACAGTGGGACATGAACGGCGTACATCTAAAACCAACAGGTTTATACTTGCCATTCGCTCATTTCTCCGCTTGCCATCTCTCTACCTACCCTTAACATCTCGTCTACTTAGCTCTCACTCGAGCTCCGCTTCTGATTCCGGTTCTGTTTTCGGTTCCGCTTCCGCTTCTGCTTCCGTTAAACCAAATTCAAAACTTCTGCTTCTGCTTCCGTTAAAATACATCCGTTACATCCCTGGTAGGTACCTAAAGTACCTTAAGTGTATGCAATCATATATAGGTATTTGGACTGCAATCTAAATTCACCTTTAACCCAACATGGCACATAACTCTACGGACATCAAGTGCTAACAAGGGCAGTAAAATAGTTCTATATGTAGGTACCTACTGTAAATAATTATTATGATTCGAGACAGTCAAATTATCACATACATTTCACATTCTTTTGGAATCATCGTCATGGTCCATAATCACAAAAATTGCTTGTGTACTCATAGAGATTCGTAAACCAGTGTTCAAATCCATGGGTACATTTATATACAATTTTATCCCCTATGCCATGGGAATAAGGTGCTAAACTGTATACATATTTATGCCCTTGAAAGTCCACTTAGAGAAAATAAGTAACATAAAGGTTGCCTCAGATTAGGGCCGCCATTTTCTCTAATTGAGTCGCAATTTACTAACAAGGGAGTTACGGCGATTACCTGTATACTTATGTACAAAGCTTGGTAGAGAGAAAGGTATGTAAAAGTAAATGATGAATACAGGGTGTAATAAATAGTGGTGATCCGTTTTAGGACCCGTCCAGTATCGTGTTTTGATTAGGAATAAAAAAACCGGCCACATTGTAGGGTTTCGTAGTTGTTCAAAAACGGCTGGGCCGATTATGATGGAAATAGTTTTATTTGAAAGTGTTCTACCTAATCAACAATTATTGTTTTTTCTAATTTATTTTTTTGTACCTACTTTACAAAAGTTAGAGTGAAGATTTTTTTTTTCTGGAGCTGTTATGTCCTAAAATATTGCACGACTAAAAATGTATTCTCTTATTCGTAAACATCTCCTAGTAAGCCGCTTTGGGGACGCTTTTTTACCGATTTTAACTGTCACATCATTTAATAAATCATCTTGCTGAATATTTAATAATTTTTCTTCGATATAATAATATATCCTCCAGAACAAAACTAGAATAAAATACCCAGACAGACACGAACACGAAAATACGGAATGTTCCAAAATAAACGCACTGTTATTTATTACGTAAACGTCAACAATATGAGCACTTTCCGCGCCTGAATGCTTCCTGCAAACCATTCGCTAAATACAAGTGCATCTTTTTTGTCTCAATGTGAAAACGAATGGATATAGTAGCAGTGTATAGTATAATGGCAAACAAGTATGATTGCCTAAAGGTGGGTTTACACCAAACGAGCGAATGATTATACCACTGTACGAAATCAACGAATTTCGAAAAATTACGTTTTGTCTAGAGTGGAGATAGAATGAGAATTTGCTCGTTTAGTGTAAACCCACCTTAACAGAATTGTAAATTTAAATTGTGACATAAATTTTATAATAATTTGCGTAGTAGGTTACACAGCCATAATAATATGTGTTAGTTTTTAGTAAAACGTCCCACTTCCCACTTTGTCGCTTACCATAAAGACGAGATTTCCTTGTATCTTCATTTATTTATTTATTTATTTTAGGTTTATTTTATATTCCAATAAGTTTCACAGCATAACAGTAAAAACCAAGTCACTGTGAACTAAAAATTTACTAAACAAATAATAGGTAGGTACTTAAAAAATACTTCAATTTGGGCGACGACGTAACGACGTGGCTCCGTTGCGTCGTCTGATCTGACGTAGGATTCGGTTTCTTAAAGCCGCTGTGCTGCGGCCATAAAGCCGCTTTGTCAGTTTATTCATATGAATAAACTGACAAAGCGGCTTTATGGCAAACGATAAAGTGGGACGTTTTACTACTACTCTCTCACAATTATTAATCTTTCGTCTGTGGTGAAGCCGAAATCGTGTTTTCGTGCCGCTAAATTTTAAACTATGAATTGGATGAATTATTAGCGTATGACCATGACCTAGAAGGTCACAAGTTTTATAGCACATTTTTGACAGTCACAGACGAAAGGTTAATTATTTCAATAAAGTAGAGTAAAAGCATCGAGTCTTTTTATAACGCTTTGCGCGACAAAAAACGACAATATCCGCTGCCATTCCCGCAAAATGTCAAGAAAGTTTTTCACGGAATTTGTTACATCGTTCATATCGCTCTTGATAGTCTCGATACGCTTCCATTATTTTCATTTTCAAACCCTTTGAAACAATAAAACAGAGCGGGAATGTGGATAGATATTTCTTAGAATTATTTAATTAGGTAGACATAGGCACATTGTTGGTAGCACAGATGTCATATATACCATAGATCAAGCAAACCTATCTACTTAGCGTGTCAAATGAAATCAGTGAAATCCACTGAGTTGTCCGTCTTTAATCGCAGCTTGCAGCTTTCGGGCGTCTAATTTTGTAAGTTGAAGTGAACAAAAACATTAATAATGCCTCCTTAAGTAATATTAATTGCAACAACACAAAAAAATGTGAATACTCAAGGGCCTGAGACATATTTAAAATCATAGGCAAGTAACAACTTCAGTACAAAATCTGACACGCTCGGCCGCCATACAAATGAATGAACTTGTTTCTTCTATCCAAATCTAATTCTGTGGTTGTTAGTTTTTATTGGCACATATTTTAGCAGCACGCAGTAATTGTCTCAACGCTGCGCAGTGACAGCGGGTCAAGAGGCAGCCACTCTTGCGCAAGTTTTCGTTTCATATTAGTATGTAGTTTTCTAAACCTTGGTGTCTGCTACCTAAGTGTCTGTAGCTAAGTTGTTGGTGAATGATGAATTGGTGATGCTGCCTGCGAAGAATGGAGGTCCCATATTCGAATCGCAGTGTGGATATCTCTTTGTGTATTTATCACAAAAATGCCCTACTAAATAATTATTTATAGTATTTCAGACTTATTTTCATCCATACAAAACAATTGCAATGTATCGCCACATGATTACATCTTTGCTTGTTACAAAAGCCAATAGCTATCATTTTTTCTAAATGTCAGATTAGCGTTTGCATTATATTGTTGCATGATACATACTTATTCAAATAATATTACCCTTTAGTGGTTAATAATACCTTGCAATATCGGTTCTTATTGTTTTTAGTAGTAATAATTGCGTTTAATTACGGCTTGAGGATGTTTAGCATACATGCCCTAGCATACATGCCCTAGCACACACATGCTAAAAAATAGTAGCACGTGAATATGTCGAATGAACTATACCATACTGACAGGTAGCGGTGCGCAGTAGGTAATTGTCTCAGCGCTGCGCAGTGACAACGGGTCAAGGGGCAGCCACTCTTGCGCAAGCTTTCCTTTTATATCCGTATGTAGTTTTTCTAAACCTTGAAGATTTAACTGCCTGTGTAGCTTAGGGTTCGAATCTCAGGGCATCTTTTTGTATTTATCAGAAAATATGTGTTCATCGTTATCCGTCATAGTCATGGTTGTTTTCCTTGTACAGTCGAGTTGCCATCAGATATATCGGATCATAAACATCTGTAACACTTTCTATCCGACTCGCTCGCGCCAATGAGTAAGGGCCAGCGGGATGGATAGAAAGTAAACGCGCGTTACTCATCTCATGGTAGTACCATGAGTTGAAAAGTATAGATTATGTTAGGATTTACTCGATACGTAAAGCATTATTTGCGACTGCTTTTGGGAAAACGTCCCACTTTGTCGATATGGAGTTATGAGTAGTTCCAAATACTACAAATAATACGCTATCTTTTGATGTAAGATATGTCTCTCTAAGTACTATAGTTATTTTTTTAAATACCTCAAAGATGCAAAAGTGAAAAAGCAACTATTGAAAAAACGTTTACTTGGCAACTCATGATGCGGCTACAGAGCATACAGGCCTCTATTATCATGGCGTTAGAGTTTCATGTCTAGATAATTGAGCTTACCGTGGGACTAGGTCGATCTGTGTGAGAATATCGTATAATATTTATCGATCATAAACCCACCTGTGCATATCATAACTTTCGACAGGTTTACGAGTATGGCGCTGTTTCTCTAAATTAATGGCCCGTGGAAAATAAGAGCGTCCCAGCTATCATCATGTATCAATGTCACCTGATTAAAGCCTTCGGCATTTTAGAAATACAACAGAGTTATTGGCTTTGTGACTTTAAGGCTGAGGTCAGACGAGCGTAAAATTTTGAGTTTCGAGCCGCGTAATTTCGGTCGCTCCGTAGGTACATTGTGTCAACTCATTGTGTCACATCGTCACGTGACCCAACCCAGAGCGACCGCAATTTTGGAAACTCAAAATATTACGCTCGTCTGGCCTCAGCCTAAAGGTGCGGTTAAACTAAAAGAGTATTCGCTGTTCTAACCTCCCACTCTACGAAATTCGATCGGTACACAAAACGTGATTGGTTGATTTCGTAGAACGGGCGCTAGAACAGCGAATGCTCTTTTGGTTTAAACGCACCTTAATATCCCTGTAGAGTGCAGCTGTCAGTGCGAGCGCGATATAATGCATTACGTATCGACTAAAACCTACGTCGCTGCGCCTATAATATTCGCTATGTTATTGATTTATGACTTGGAAATAGTAACCTAGCAACTAGACAAAGAGTATTAATTGAATTAATTAAAATCCACCAAATATCGGTTTTTACAGGCACAACGACGTCGTATCCTTTACCTACTCTCCCACTCATTGTAAGTCCGAAGTCAGAACCCATGGTAAACTTGTAGTCGATCAATAATAGGAATGGGGTTAAAACTTTGATTCTACACAGGACACAGGACTGAAAGTACCTAGGTTCTAAAGTTAGAAAGATGGAATTGTGCATAGTTAGCTATATGTAAGGCGATATTTGTCGTGTTCCGATTAAGAAATCGGCCAAGGGCGAGTCGGACTCGAGCGCGAAGGGTTCCGTACCATTATAAATGTATTATTAAAAAATACAGTTAAATCAACCTACCTTAAAAACTATAACAGATAATTAAATCAAACTAAAAATCATTGATAGAGTTTATTAATGTGCACAACATATATATTTTTTTGAATTTTATATCGCGTAGTTTAAAAATTAGAGGGGGGGGACACATTTTTCAGACTTTGAGAGCTGATATCTCGAAAACGATTTGCTTAAATAAAAATAAGATTCATAAACCTTCATATCATTTTCAAAGACCTTTCTATTAATACCCCACACGCTTATATACAACTAAAAAAAATGTTCTATCCCTCAGTTACATGTATGGAGAGCCCCCACCCCAATGGTTTTTTTACAATTTAGTATCATAATCCTGTAGCGGTTCATACAACACATATCCTTACCAAATTTCGGTACTGTAGCATTTATAGTTTCCGAGTAAATCGGCTGTTACAGACGGACAGACGGACATGACGAATCTTTAAGAGCCATTTTGGCTACGGAACCCTAAAAAGTGGAATATTTGTTTCACACGAAGCATTTTTTTTTTCTAAGGGGCAGGTCGTTTAAATAGGCTAAGGCTCCAAATAAAAGGCATTTTTTGTAAATAAAAACATTTTTTTCTCCTTTTTCGTACTTAATACCTAAGAACCTTGACTTAGTACGAGTATTAATCTAGTCGAGTAGTACTACCTATTACTCGTACTAAGCATTCCCTTAAGGTGTATGCAGACCAAAAGAGCATTCGCTGTTCTACCTCCCTACTCTACGAAATTCGATCGTTACACGAAACGTGATTCGTTGATTTCGTAGAGTGGGGGATAGAACAGCGAATGCTCTTTTGGTCTGCACGCACCTTTAAACGGAGGTCAAGTCGACAACCATTACAATTTTACAAGTGCATTCATTTTCATTTCAGCCTTAAAGGTGCGTTCAGACCAAAAGAGCATTCGCTGTTCTATCCCCCGCTCTACGGAATCAACCAATCACGTTTTGTGTAACGATCGAATTTCGTAGAGTGGGGGGTTAGAATAGCGAATGCTCTTTTGGTTTGAACGCACCTTAAGACGTCTACGGGTAAACATAGGTATAGTTGAAAAAGTTAAGAAAAGCTCGTGTTGTACGAAGTTGTAACCTATCCGTATAGGCATTTGTTTTATTTGTGTTCGCATTTCAAACATGTATTGTCAATTTGGATAGGTTACCACCTACATACAACAGGACAGGGTGTTTAGACAAGTTGCCAATCGCTAACGCTTAATCGTCAATCGTAAACGAAAGGCAGCTAACTGTTTTTGTCGCACTAATAAGAAAGAATGCCAGAGAGGGAAAACTACGATTCGCTACTAAGCGTTTGCGATTGGCAACTTGGCTAAGCATCCTGGTGACTTATACTAAGTCTTTTATCTATTAGGTACAGGTTGGAAACGACCTGCCTCCAGCGTCTCCCGGCGATCTTCGTCGTCGTCAGTCCATCTTTTGAGTGGACGTCCTGCAGTGTTATTCACTAAGGAAACCGCCTTGCTAACAGCGCTGTGTCAGCGCTGCGGCAGCGTCGAGCCTAAAAATGGTATTCACTAATGCATTTTAAACGACACTAGCGCTCAGCGACGAATGCGGCGTGAGCTGGAACTACACTGCGTCGAGAGTTACCGCCTACAGTTCGACGACGAGCTGTTCTATGTTAGTGAATACCGTTTTTCGCAGCGCTGCGCTCTACGTCGAAGTGAAGGCTGTCTCGTCGTCAAGCTCGTTGACGAACGCAGCGTCGAATGTGTGAATAAGAGAATAGCATAGCTGTCCTGCGTTTTACAAGCCGTGGTATTCATACAGAACTGCTTAAACTGAAGGGTGGTTAAACTATTAGTATTAAATTACATTTTCAGAATATAGGGAGGAATATTATGTGTGGAAACCTTAATATACGCGGACGAAACCACGGGCGGTAAGTTTAGTTTCATAAAAATCGTGTTAAATCTCACGTGGCTACACACAATAAACGATTATTTCTGACACAACTATGAAAAACACCAATTCCATAGCCAAAGGCGACGATTTACAAAACTAACGTAACGCTGTCTTCGTGTCTTCACAAAACAATTCGTATTCGTGCGTTTCCACTTTTCCAGTATATCTTGATACTTACATTGTTGAACTTGCAATCATATAGAAACCCCGAAATACTTATTTATGATACAAGTGTGGAAAGTAGGCTTTTTTCAGGACGAGTGTCGGTAACTATAAAACACGAGCGAAGCGAGACAACATTTTACAATGCATTATGCGAGGAAAACCAGACTATCTCGGCAGTACTAACCAGGCCGTGCCGAAAAATCATGGAAAAGTACTATGAAAATACTTTCTGTGCATAAATTTGCCCTTAAAATGAGCAGTTTATGAACATATGCATTGTAAAAAAATATTTCCCGTGTCGTAAGAGTCGACTATGCAGACGACATTAATGCTATAAATTAACAAAGGTTTTTTTTGTTGAATAATAACGAAATATTGTAATGTATTGTATCATTTGTATCTAACCCGGTTCTCTAAATATTGTTTTATGAAAGAATTCATGTACCTAAGTATTTTCTTGTTTTAACGTTCGTACTTCGTTTCGATGTGTGATTTTGGGTACACCCAATGGTTTTATTCATGAACACCGCAACAGTTTTCGAGCGAAAGTCGATTGAAGCAGAAATAACACCGCATTAGCCACCGAAGTCAGAGGTCGAACACAATGAACACTTACATAACTTGTAACAAGTAGGTAAACAATTTAAAATTCACAACTTTGTCAATGTTGTGTGTAATAAGACTAAACAAAGAATGCGAATATTTCTGGAAAATCTCGTAAAGGTGCGTTTAAACCAAAAGAGCATTCGCTGTTCTAGCGCCCGTTCTAAGAAATCAACCAATCACGTTTTGTGTACCGATCGAATTTCGTAGAGTGGGAGGTTAGAACAGCGAATGTTCTTTTAGTTTAACCGCACCTTAACACAACAACAACATTGAAATTTCGTGAAGCTCAAATCAAATTTACTTAATTACTAAATATTTTGATTTGTGTTTTTATTTTTTTCCCAGTAAGTAGTTACACTACTCTTAATACAATATTAATTTTAAATATTGTATGTCATATACCACAAAATACTGGGTCGATGTAGTGTTGGGGAGGGCCAAATAATAGTTTTTATGAGAGTGTGTGTTGTTGTTGTTGTGATTTGTCTTAGCATTAAGTACTCGTATGTATTGTACTAGCATATATTTATAATGTATTAATTTTAAGCCTACTAACAAAATATGGATTTATAATGGTCCGAATTATACAGATTTTATTTTTTATAGGTACCTTACCTATTCAAAGATCAATGTTACCAACCAACAATTTGGATAATGACTGATTTACACATTACATTACACGTAATACATTGTGAGATGTCCCACGACGGCGTCGTGCGAACAAACGCACACATCGCGTGACCGAGCTTACCTACATGTAGTTTTTGCCTAAATCATTCATACGTAGTGAATCTTCATACCCTAGCATGATGTGACGGAGTATTGCCAATACAGGCAGCCGGCCGTCTTAGTTGCATTCTGACAACATTAAACAATATAGATAGATGATGACATGAGCAACACGAACGATCGGCAAGATTCGTAAATTCGGATCGATAGCTTAAACTTACTTATTCCTATCGTTCAGCTAACTATTTCTGCACCGGTAAAAACTAATTGTACTAGAAGAACAAACACCCACGCGCAACACACACACACACAAACACACACACACACACACACACACACACACACACACACACACACATACAGTTACAGTCGTGAAATGTTTTACCACTTTATCACCTATCAGCCCAGTCGAAGCTACTTGAATAATTACATATCGATTTAACTAACAAAACACCTACTTCGCTAACACCCTGTTGACCCCAGTATCTACCTGGCTCATACAGCGTTGGCGAAAAGGGGCGTCTTTCCTGAGGACATTAGTTAACGGTTCTGGGACATACAAATTAGGTTTTCACCACATAATTCTTAGGAAGAAGCCATTTATTGGCTTGTTTTCGTCCAATATGAAAATTAGGGTTCAAAAGCCGTTCATTTTCATATGCCCACAGGAACTCATACAAAAAAATCTGTATGACCCACCTATACCAGCAAACCCTGATAATTCTTCAAAAGAGGAGTGTACAAGTTCTTATTGGGTCGGCACCGCGCATGTGACACCCCTGGGGTTGCAGGCGCCCATAGGCTACGGTGACTGCTTTCCATCAGGCGGGCCGTATGCTTGTTTGCCACCGACGTGGTATCATCATCATCATCATCAGCCTATGTTAGTCCACTGCTGGACGTAGGCCTCTCCTATTAACTATGCGTATAGACGCATTAGGAGGTAAATGCCCATAATCGCCACGCTGGGCAAGCGGATTGGCGATCGCAGTAATGTGTCCACTATGATGACGCTGCTGCCCATCATCAATCTTGTAGAATGGTCAGTGACACTTAAATCCCTTAGTCGACTCTTACGACACCCGTAGGAAGAGTTGGGGTGGTGACAAATGTATTCTTACTGCCGTCACCACACGGCGACGTGGTATAAAAAAATCGTTCAGCATGCTCCATCATGCTAGCCGCACTTAGGACCCGACACTCCAAAATATAAGATTAAGTCTCCACGTAAGAGTGAAACCGCTCGTTAAAGCGTTTATTTAAGTTTACTTTCCTTATCGTTATCGCATTCCTTAATTAAGCTTTGCTTTGCGTGCCGGAACTTTGTTACATATATTACGATAGCCGAATTTATACGAAAGAGAAGGGTTGGATCGTTGAAGTTATGTAAATAGGAAAGGTTGGAGTTGATTTTTTAGGGTTCCATATCCAAAATGGCAAAAACGGAACCCTTATAGATTCGTCATGTCCGTCTGTCCGTCTGTCACAGCCAATTTACTCGGAAACTATAAATGCTACAGTAACGAAATTTGGTAAGGATATGTGTTGTATGGACCGCTACAGGATTTTGATACTGAATTGTAAAAAAAATTTGGGTGGGGGCCCTTCATACATGTAACTGAGACACAGAACATTTTTTTTAGTTGTATGTAAGCGTGTGGGGTCTTAATAGAAAGGTCTTTGAAAATGATATGAAGGTTAATAAATCTCATTTTTATTTAAGCAAATCGTTTTCGAGATATCAGCTCTCAAAGTCTGAAAAATGTGTCCCCCCCCTCTATTTTTTAAACTACGCGACATAAAATTCTAAAAAAATATATGTTATGCACATTAATAAACTCTATCAACAAATTATGATTATGATTATGATATGATTAACAATTTTCAGTTTGATTAAATTATCTCCTATAGTTTTTGAGGTAGGTTGATTTAACTGTATTTTTTTAATAATAATGGTACGGAATCCTTCGCACGCGAGTCCGACTCATACTTAGCCGGTTTTTTTTTTATTTATGCATTTGAATTAGCCTATAATCAGTCCACTATGCACTGCTGGATAAAGTCCTATCCTAGGAGGTAAATGCTCATAAGCACCACGCTGGGCAACCGGGTTGGCGATCGCAGTATAGTGTCCACTCCACTATGATGATGCTGCTGCCAATCATCAATTATTAAATGGTCAGTGACACTTCAAAACACTCAAACTTGATAAAAAAATACATCATAATACTAGACATTTCATAAAAAAATACTTACTGGGTCGAGTTTCATAAAGTTACAATTTACATTTTTGCTGTTTGCCTCTGTTTCAAGCCAATATGTGCGTGCGTTAGAGAAGCAAACAGCGAAATTGTAAGTAAAATGTAACTTTATAAAACGCGATCCTGGTTCTTCTCAGGCTAGTGGAATTGCAGGAGTGAACCTATAAGGTACTCGTAATATTTAGTATATTTGCCTGATTCTTCTCACATCAGTGATGTAGGGTTAGACCGGCAGTAGTTTAGTTTCCTTGCTATTGTGTCAAACGATTCAATAATGCTTATTAATAGGCTTACTTTAATAAAGATTAGTTTGATTTTGATTTTTACTTATAATTTTAAAAATACAGAGTGATTTTTGGAATTGCAGGAGTGAACCAATAAGCTACTCGTAATATTTAGTATATTTACCTAATAGCACAATCCGTTCACAGACCGACCATGAAATCGCGTGAACGCCGTGAAAACGCCACGAAATACGCCAAACAAATTATGTGACGCGTGTTACAGATTTACGCGGTTTTTTTACCTCACGACTTTTAAGCATAAACGTGACTTTCGGTATGTGTCATAGAGCATTTATTTATACGATGACATGAGATCTGTATTTACTTAAGGTACTTAAGTAGGTAATAGAAGAAGCTTAAGTCCAACGTGGACTGAAATAGGCTGATGATTGATGATGAAGTTTTAATTTAAAAAGTATCTATCACAAATATTTGTTCATTGATCGTGGCTGTCTATGTATTTAAGTATCTATATATGTATCTATCTATTATATATCGTTGGTACCTTGGTACCCACATCACAAGGTTTAATTAAGCTTACCGTGGGTCTAAGTTGATTTGTGTAAAGGTGGATTTAGACCAAACGAGCGAATGCTCATTCTATCTTCCACTCTACGAAATCAACGACTTTCGACGAATCACGTTTTGTGTAACGAACGAATTTCGTAGAGTGGAAATGCAATCAAATCGTTACAATAGATTTATAAAAGCTTTTGACTACCGAGTGGACAACTTTTGTTTTTCGGACTGACAATGACCCAAAAACTACCTGCCTATAACCTACTCAAAGGTGCGATCTAAAAGTGGATTTAGACCAAACGAGCATTCGCTCATTCTATCCCTCACTCTACGAAATCAT
>JALPQI010023495.1:0-15364 GCA_025490895.1 Thaumatotibia leucotreta
AACTTATTTCATTAACTCAATGTAACTATCGTAGCATTTTTATAAAATATGGTTATTTAAGATAATAGATATTAGAGCTGATAGCTGTGCGAGTGCGCCGGAGCACAATAAACCGCGCTCACGCAACGCGCATCATATTAATAAGTTAGTTTTTATCAATACAGTATAAATAGTTGCCTGCGAACAAAACAACAAGGTTTCAAGTAAATTCTTAAGGCGAACCACTTTCTCGTTCTTTTATACTCTACCATTACATTGACTAAGTGTCTGTTTTCGGTTTCGCTAACATCTTTCTTGGCAGTTTAGCGGTAGGGTATTACATTAACAGTGCAGATACGATAAGGAAGCAAAAAGTAAGTCACCGACCTTAAAATAATAATTACTTTAAACAGGACTAATTTGATATTAAATTGAAGACTTATGGCGAATTATTTTGTTACAGTCCTAATAGACAAGGGTTAACAAGGGTTAAACGGCATCGAAACATGTTTTTCCTGACTAGTGTGGAAAAGTAAACTATGCGCACGCTTCGCATGCGTAAATTTCTCTTTTTAAGGCACTTGTTATGAAAAAAGTCGTTCGATACACGTGTAAAAACTTCTTTTTAACAAGTCCAACTTTCACACTCGTCGGAAAAAAAATTTTTTGCACTTGCATCGAAATGTACTATTGTACCTCATCCCTATAAGCTAGGTCTAGCGAATCACGCAACCCCGTTTCACTGACAAGAAGGCTCATATCGAACTCAAAACATTTATGCTATTGACAATACAACTATCGTCCGGAATTATCTTATTTAGTAAATTTTGATAATTTAAATTTTAATTATTACGTATTGTGTGGGTACTTATTTCTATGACAAGTATGCGAAAATGTTTGTTGCTACGGTCATGTGGCGCTTTGGACGCACATGGTCCCAATATAATATACTCTGTACAGCACAGCAGAACAAAACTTCGAACAAAAACATTACAATTGCACACTGTCCGTTTTTCCATCTATTAACTATAAGTATTCGTTTTCAAATGAACTACGGACTCTTAAGTTTATTGTATAAGCGTGGAAATGTTGCAGAGCTCATTGTAAAGGTTTTTATAAGGTAGGTACTAGAAAGTTAATTTACGACTGATGTATTTGAATATATATTAGGTACAGCCAGTTGTTAACTATAAATCATAATGTTCCCTTTTATCAGCCATTCAGTTTTTACTAAATAGACTCTTCTGACCTTCAATTTTTTTTCTAAGGATATTTGGCCTTAATTTATAACTAAACAAATGTAGACAATAGTTGGAAAAACAACGTTTACGGTATGTACTTAACTATTTTGTGTTTAAAGTCAAACTTCTGCTTAAGAGTTATACGGAAATTCGCTATATTGCAGGCAATAAGTGTAATTATAATTTACACGTTGAATTCATTATGCCCGCACGGCTGCGGGCCACTTACCATATTTATTATCTATACATTTACTTGGTTTTAATCGAAAAACTGTACAACTTTTATCGAGATACTTATTAATTAAATATGTGTTTATACTGTTTATGTACGCGAAGTCATTTTACTAGATGTTTGGATCGTATGACAAAAAATCGGCGTTATGCCCACCTGACTCGCGCGACGAGTATTCCACGCGTCAACGGCTTTTATTATTTGTTATCATATCTTTCATTCAGTTTTTCACTCCATAAAGACACTACCTTTTATTTATATTGATATCTTAAACCATACATACGTAAACAAGAGGAGCATGAGCTATGGGAGCCCTCACACACACTAAAGTTGTAAGCATGGTTTTTGAAAATAAATAATACCTTAGTTATAAAATCATTACTTCGTTAAGTTGGTAGCATGCTTTCACTTTCATTATGCCTATTGTGTTAAGTTATTAGTATTTTCCTGTAATCTAAATCTAGACAAAAAACTATTGCAGATAATAAATGACTGACAATAGTACCTAAGGCATAGCGTAAAACACAGAATATAAATAAACATGCCGCTATTAAAACGATGCATAGATTTTAACAACTTAACCACATGCAACATTTTATACGTCGACCACTATCTGTAAGATTAGCTATTCGAATTTCAAAAATCTAATCTTGATTTCGTGACTCGCCTGTGACAAGTATCAAATTAGTATGTCTCATCACGTATAATGCATTAATGATACAGCGAAAAAATAACACTTTTAAACTAGATTTATATTTTAACATACGCTTACATAATTAAACAAAGCAATATTCACCTACTTGCTCGATCTGCACTCTACGACTGATTTGTGTAAGTGCACACCTAAATATTTAATTGTAAATAATAATTATTTTTGTAATCATATTGTATTTTCTTCAGACTCTTGAATAAATAACGGCTCGAAAGTATCAGCAGAGAATATGTAAATGTAATGAAGTATTTCTTGAATGGCAATGTAAAATGCGCAAATGAATTGTAAATAATGTTATTGAACTGCAGCAGGAAATTTAAATACATAGTATTTTAAATGTCAATGTAAGCAACGCATACTATTATAAGTATATTTTAAGTTGTAATTATTTCTTATCTGCGGTGGGTACATCATTTGTTTAATGGGCTGTAGCCAGCGTCTACCTGCATTTCTTCACATGATCATATTTTTATAAAAAAGTCTTACCATAATAATATTCGAATCTTAATACAGTTCAAGACCAAAATTTAAACACATTGGTTTGCTTTGGCCTCTGCACTAAAGTCATTCGATATCAAGTAAAGTATTCACTCGACAGTAACTTGGTACAACATATATAAATAAGTTTAAAAAATTGGCACTAGCAGATTTTTTATAATATCATCAATTAACATTAAGGGTTAACAAGGACAGCCTTCTTAACGCAGTCATCAGGTAGGTATTTTATTATATCATTACTGAAACATAATGTATTAAATTCTGTTATAAATTGAAATGTTGTTGTTGTAGGTATGTTGTATTCTGGCCAGTTTTTCCCCAGCTCGACATCAAACGTACCTTTTTTGAAATAGAATTGAAATAATATTGAAAAATAGCAAATCCACCTTTTCGTGGGCCTGATATTGAACCTGCGTCTTCCGCTTACACAGCTAAAATCATTACAATTTAATTTAATAGCCACCTTAGCTGAGATCTGAGATCAACCCAATGAGAAAAATAAACTTGGACACTCATATTCAATTTTACAAAAGCAAGATTGGTGTTTATGTTACTTCTCATTTAATATGTAACTGAGATATTTATTGAGACTTCTTCGCATAGCATATCAGCAATGCGATACAGCGGGGAAATGCCGCCAGGTTTTAGAACCATGCCCAAGGTCCAGACAAAAGTAAAAAAAAAGTATAATATCTATGCCCTTTACTATACAGTGCCACAAGGGCGAATATTAGATATAGATTAGGTTAGTTAGATTTTAATTGTGCATAGAAATTGTACAGATTTGTAAGTAAATGTCTAAATGCTCGATAAAAAGTATTTAATATATCAAATCGATTTGTTACAAAAAAATGTGTACCTACTGTTTGTAAAAGCTGTGTTCAACGGTTTATTTCAATCCTTGTGAACTTAAATGATGCTCGATAAAAAAGAAAACTGAGATATAACCTTACAACGATATTAGTCGTCGTAATAATGCTGTCCCTATTATTAGTGGACGGCGATACGATCCCTCGTATTAGATGCTACGTCATGCGAACGCAGAGGTCGATTCCGCATTTACTTTTAGGTACACGATCGTTGCGATCTGCGATTGACAACTAGTACTGCAGGCTGATAGCGTTAAATCTTTTAAAATAATATAATATATCGCCGCCTTAATTATACCTTGTAATGTATGTATATTTTTATTTAAGTATATATGTACTTTGTGTAAGTTTACAATAAATTTTGATACATATGCATTCTGCTTTTCAACTTTTGTTTTTATCTGGACTACTCGTTCATTTTTTTCAGTTCTGTGTTTCCTGTTACCTTAAGGTTGTCTGATAGAGATCGCTTTTTAGCGATAAGACCCCATGTTGTTACCTAGTTTTTATCTGTATGTTTTTTTGTGTTATTTATGATTTGGTGCACAATTGGTGCTTTTTTTGAGGTAATTTTATTTGTATCGGAATATGGGATTCTAGTATTATTCTATTTTGGTTTTCACGTTTTAGTGATAACAGTCTGTGCTAATTCATAAGTATTACCTTTTACGTCAACGCTCTTTTCTCCCCGTACAGATTAAACGTGAATTCTGCAAAGATGACCATGGTTATTAAATGGACAATTATGTAAGATAATTTATTCAGAATTAAACTCATTATTTGTTGCATTACTTAGACCAGGGGTCGGCAACCTTTTAGCATCCAAGGGCCACATAGTAGTTAACGAAATTGACGCGGGCCGCACTTTGTTAATATGTAGGTTTTGTTCGAAAAAAATACTCACATTATCGGTTGTCAATAAGGGAGAGTCGAATATAGCAATACCTATATATAATGGTCCGATCGCGCTGAAATTACAAACACTATGTGGGCCAGGAGTGATACCTTGAAAAAAATATGGAAATAATTCAAGATGACGGCGCCCCGAAACAAAAAGTCGAAATCCCGAGTGAGCCAATTCTAAGTAATTTGAAGCGAGGCCGAAGGCCGAGCTCCGAGAAAATTTAGCTACCAAGAGTTCAACCCCAGAAGCTAAATAAACCCAGCCAGAGGGCCGAAAGCCGAGCTCCGCGTAGGGCCGAAGGCCCGGAGCGTAACGATCGAGCCCACTGCTTAACTGCCCTACTTAAGATTTAGAGAGGTAGGAAGATTAGGTAAATTTGGCATACGGGCATTATGTGGGCCAGGAGTGATAGCCTAAACTTTTTTTGAAAAAATTCACGATTCGGAACATAAAGCCAAAATCCCGCGTAAATTAAGCGAGACCAAAGGGTGAGCTTTCAGATCGGGAGGCCGTAGACCGACCTTGCGGAGGATCAAAGGCCCGGAACTTCACTTCGCGGTCCCGAATCCTAGTAATTTTGGGCGCGGTTGAAGGCCTCGCTGCGGAAGGGACGGAACATTGCCCGAACCGATGTAAAAAATCTAAGCGAGCCCCCAGCGTACCACCTCTAAGTTATTTAAAGCGAGGCCGAAGGCCGAGCTCCGAGAAAATTTAGCTACCAAGCGTTCAACTACCCCAGTAGCTAAATAAACCCAGCCAGAGGTCCGAAGGTTGAGCTGCGCGTAGGGCCGAAGGCCCGGAGTGTCTCGAACGAGCCCACGCGGTACAGCTGCCCTACCTAACTGTCTTAACAAACGAACTGGAGGGCCGAAGACCCGACAGTTCGCTTCGAATCCTTGCGAAGGCCGCAAGCCGAGCTGCGCGTAGGGCCGAAGCCCCAGAACGTCACGTTCGAGCCCACGCGGTACAACTGCCCGACCTAACTGTCTTAACAAGCGAACTGGAGGGCCGGAGACCTGACGGTTCGCTTCGAACCCTTGAGAAGGCCGCAGGCCGAGCTGCGCGTAGGGCTGAAGACCCGGAACGTCCGACAGAGGCGCAACAGCCTGCGAGGCCAAGCGTGTCATGACTACATCGGACATTGTTAGTATTTCAAGAAGTTCTTATTTCGCCTCTGAAACCCGATACAAAATTAACGTTCAAAGATAAGGTAGACGAATTTACTATCACGGCAATACGTCGAAAAATACTTGTTTCTTTTTTTTAATATTAGAGTGCCCGACTGCAAAGATAAATTGCATTTCGATTTTCAATTATTTATTATTTGAATTGTACCGATACTCTTATTAAATCTTGTCCCTTTACTATTTTTATTTTGCTGTTTCTGTCTGTTGCCATGCCACTGACTCGAAATACATATATTTTAATAATAATAATTGTCACCTTCGATTTATAACTAGGTTTTCTGTTAATGTGTATGGCCATTGATGAGGTTCGTGATTTTAACATACACAAAATAGTGAAGGAGGTTCGCGGGCCGCAACTGACCCCTTCGCGGGCCGCATGCGGCCCGCGGGCCGCCGGTTGCCGACCGCTGACTTAGACAATTAAATATTCCCAGTAAAATTTATTACTGATCTCATCTCCCAAATCATTCTGCAGTCACGAGATACGCTATTCCTCGCGTTCAGAGACGCTATTTTATTGCAAATGTAATCGTATATCTGAATGATCAAGTTAATGTGAAACACTTGAATATTTTCTTATTTACTGTGGTACGCACTAGTTACGGTAGCAAATAATAATACCTAATGGTAAGCCGTCACCGTAGCTTATGGACGCCTGCAACTCTTGGGTGATCTCATGCCGACCCTTTGAAACACAACCACCTGCTCCTTTATTAAATGTTGCTGAAATTGCATAAACATAGTACTTCTGGAAAAAACGAACAAATATATCAGATACAGAACAATTTTCTTTATCATTTTAGTATAACAGGGGGCTTAGCACATGATTAGCGCGACAGTATGTCGCCGCGAGATAGACTATTCATCCCTCTTTTATTCATATAGTTAGTGAAAGATGGAAAATCTATCTCGCGGCGACATACTGGCATACCAATCACGTGCTAAGCATACATACAGGATGCTTAGCCAAGTTGCCAATCGCTTACGCTTAGTAGCGTATCGTAGCTTCCCCTCCCTGTCACTCTTTCATATTAGTGCGACAAAGACAGTTAGCTGCCTTTCTTTTACAAATGACGATAAAGCGTTAGCGATTGGCAACTTGACTAAGCACCCAGGACAGCTTAATAATGTAATGACAGAATGAGAGCATTTACCACCATATACCATTTATTATTTCAAAGAACAATGTTCCTATAAAGATGCATAAAGGTTAAAATTTTCTACAAATCTAGAAACGGGTATAACGATTTCAAATATCAGTAAAAATGGGATTAAGTATAGATACTACTAATTATAAATAATGTACCAGTACGTATTCAGATTAAGAAAAGAGTAGAGAAACATAAATAAACTGGTCTATTCAACGAGTGGCAGTGTCAAACAACGTTAAATCCGCGTTTGTTTACCCTGCTATCCCTGCTTAGGAGTAAACCAGCTTTTGCACATCGTTAGCTGTGTTTTGTGTTAATGGCGAAAAATTTGTCTCTGTATCAATCTGTCCGTATGTCACAACCATTTCTTGGGTTCCATAGTACAAACTAAGAATTTTTAGTTTCGCAATTCCTGCTATTAAATTTTGAACGGTGAATCCAATATCACGATAATTAAAGGTTTAAAAAATACTATGGAAAGTATACTACTCAATCAAAACTAGTTTGTACATATATAATTATGTTTTACTAACTAGTGCGGAAAGAAAAACTTTGCGCACGTAAATTCCTCTTTTTAAGGCACTTGTTATGAAAAAGTCGTGTTTTTGAGTTATTATTACAAGGATTTGTAATTCTTTCTCGACGAATATCTTACAACTTACCATGATACTCCCTTGTAATACGGCAACTACCGAACCCTTCACTGAGCTTTGATTGTTTTTTAAATCGATAAATAGTTCCAAAAATATTTCGAAAATATTCTTCTTAAAACCGATTTAAATATAACTGTTTTACGAACAACACCGATTGAAAAACTGTAAAGTTAGACAATTTTGCCCGTAATATATTGGTAGTCTCAAGTCTATAGTTTTTCGTGCTCAGATTCGACTCAGTTCTTTAGAATCCGTCATTTTGTAGTCGCCGCTCGAATTCCTTTACAATATTGCACGCATATAAATGCTTCAAGAAAACAATATTTTCTATATAACCGAGTTAAATTAAGAAATCAGTACAAAATCGTATGTTTTTGGTTGGTTTAGATTTATTTAAGTATTATAAAAATTACCTTTTTGTTCTATATGTGCTAATGTTGAATCTTGATTTTTTTAACACATGACATTGTTTGGACTTTGTCACATATGTGTTTTCATCGCACGAGAGCGTCCCGTTTTAAATTTCCGTAAAAAATAATAAATCTTAAAATATTGACTTGACAAACTTTAGTTTTACCTGACACTGATTTTAGATTAATCCGTACAGCCTACTGTGAGGCTTAACATTGACGTCGTTGCTAAGTCAAAGAATTAAAAGACCACTTATTGCCGCAGTAATTTTCAAATTCATATAGTTTGATATATTTTCTGTGTCTATCCTACAAAGTTAAATTACGTCTGTTTCAAAGTACTTGTAAGCTTTATTGGAAAGTTAGTAGGTTGTAAGTATTAGGCATTGTGATTGGAAGAATTGAAAAAGTGGCTTAAGAAAATACTTGATTAAGTAAGTAACAATTATTCAGTTTTTGTAGTTATAAATTACCTTGCGTTTAACCATTGGTATAAGTATTTATCTGTTTCTGCAATTAGCTACCTATCTAAACACGCAACGCACGTCGTATATTTCACCCGACTGGTTATTATAAGTTTTCTATCAATCTTGGGAGGACCTTTTTTAAACCACTTCAAACAAGACTATAACTATATTAAAAAAGACATTAAATATAATACAGTAATCATACAGTTTGCTTACAAAACCTATTGCCGTTGCGTGTCGGTACATCACCTACCTACAACTGCAGTACTATCCCGAATTTAATGACGTTGCTTCGACTCACGTTTCGAGAAAATCTTCTTTGCTCGACAATTTGAAATAAAATTTGGTTACCTTTGAGAACAAAGTGCCCGGGAAAAAGGAACGTGACATACAATAAAGTTTACAATGAAACGTAAATTGAACAGAATTTGTTATCAGCTAAGTTGGAGCTTTATTCTTGCGGAACAAACTTGTGACTTCTCGGCGGAGTTTTTGCGGAAAGCTGAACGCGGACACGACCGCTTGTGCCTGTTCCTCGCCGCCGCCAGCCGCCCGCTATCCGCCAGCCCCCGGGTCACCGCACACGTCTTCCGTGCGATGAGGACACTGAACAACCAATAAATTGTGGTTCCTTACTCATTGATTATACGATTAAACGTAAGCGACTGCTTCCATTACGTGGCGAAGGTCGATTTCATTTGCGATCCCGTATTTGAACATGTTATTGCCTTATATTAATGTGCACTCACACTAGTGCACTCTTCAGTCTGTGTGGGGTCTGTGAATATTGTCTCTCTGTGTGGGTGCTATTAGACGTTTGAGACACCGAGGTCGATGACTTATACTGTTCATTGTAATTTACAATTTATTTAAATGTTATGATTTGATACATGAGTGAAGATTTTGCAACGCTTTGTATCGAGAACATACTTCTGCCTGTATAGAGTTGAAGTCGTGAAGAACAAACGACAATGCTATTTAGTTTTTTGTTAAGGTAATTATGTTTCTACGTCGAGTATCTTTTATTGTCTTTAATGACAGTGTCTATTCTTTCGATCTATGACTTTATTATTATAATTAGGGTGCGTGCTTAGTTATTATGTTGTATTCGATGTAGTATGTAGTTATTATTTTCTTATTATATTAGCCGGTAATCAAAATAGACGGTTAAATTAGATTACTAACAAATTATTCTGCTTGTCTTGTGGAACAGCTTCATAAACCCACTTACATACTTATTTGCAATACATAATAGGTAGATATGTAGATAATAATATTATTTATCATTGTTGCTGAAACACAATAGATCGTATCATTTGAATAATTTTATCTGATACAAGTCTACGTTGTATACGCGCTTGTGAAAGTACACTGCTGGAGGCAAGTCCTAAGCATTTGGTAGCACTTCTTGTGTCATCTCGACAACTTACCCGCAGTGTGAAAATCCTAACTGCTGTAATTAGAGAACAATGAAATACCTATATATACAATTTAGCAGGCTAGTGGAAAATTTAGTTGAAATCAAATGAATCGTTGAATGATAATACACTATTATTCCATAAATATTTTCTATATATATATATATATATATATATATATATATATATATATTTAATTTAAAGCAATAAATATAATCTATGTATATTTTATTTACATAGCTACATTAATCCAGCATGCTGTTTTTTCTAGGCATTCAACTTTGTTCTCATTTATTACATTATATTTAGTTTACATTTATAGGCCAAGTTTAATAATACCCTTATTTTATCTCGTATCTGTGTATGTCGAAAAATAGAACAAACAAAAACGTAAACACTCTTAGCACTTTTCATCTCGATTATACCGTGATTTGTAATATAAGCGTTTGAATACATTTCGCAGGTCCCAATGCAAAAGCAGTTTTACTGTTGTAAGTATAAGGATATCAATGATTTAAACTTGCGAGTCGCGTCGTTTTGTTCTCTATATTATTATGCCGCTTCATAACCATCTACAATATTAAACATTTTACTTGTAATAGTATACATAGGTATTTTGGATAATGCCGGTTGCTACGAATTGCAGTTTGATTGTAAGTATGGGCTATTTTTATACCTATACAGAGCGCGCCAAACCTACGGGACATGAAGTGAAATTACCTTAAATATCGTAGATACCGTTTGGGCTGAAATAAGACTTTATTTTATTTTTAACATAATCTGGGAATTTAACCCACTCAAATGTGAAAAAATAAACATCTTTTTTATGCTGCGAATTGAGACCATGTACCTAAAGAAATAATTCTTCTAAAGTAACAGTAGTTTCTTTGGTTACCGCGAGGATTACTCAATACTCATACTCATGAAATAAAACTATGAGAAACGGATAAACTCGCGTATAATAATTAACATAGCAGGTCAGAAGAGAGGAGTAGGGTATAATGACTAACATTAATGATTGAAATTGCAAGAATATTATGTGTTGCTGTTCATTTCATACCTCTAAAAATAGGTATATGTCGTACAAAATCTATGAATGCAATATTGCTCGCAAATAAAAATAAGATCTCTTTTTACCATACAGTCTATCAATTTTTAGAGTACTTTCCCTTCACGTCCCATAATCTTGGGACACCTGGTAGGTATATGCATTTTACCAAAAATATCTACTAGTAAATGTTCCTAAGGTTCACCATATATATAGTTCGTGACTGTCGCTGTAAAATACGGTTACTATCTCAAGTTATCAAAGACACTACAGTCTAAATAATTATATTGTATGTCCATATATATCTTAGTAACGAATGTAAGAGAGTAGGTATAGATCAATTCAAAAATATGTTTGTCTATATAAAATTTGTATTAATATTGGCACCCAATATTTGCTACGTTAGCAAGTTTCAAATATAAAGACGGCGTTTAGTGATAGTTTGAAAACGTGAGCGCTCGTCCATAAACGGCCGAGTAACTTCACCGCAGAGCGGAACGTAAGCTACCAATTATTGTGGTCTTTTTCTATTAATTTAATTGCCAATATATGTGGCGATAAAAATAACACTTATTTAAAGATAAATTAACACTAGTATGCGCTTCATAAAAAAATAAACACGCCATGATATAAATAGTGGCTTGTGTTACTTTTTAAAGCCCAATAAATCGAGGAAATGGTACTTATGTGTCAGAAATAATATATTTAACATATGTAAGTGCTAATATGAAAGAAGTTTGCCATTTTTATTTTTCGATTTATTAATACAAACAGTTAATAAGTCTATGGCAGTTATATTATAACAGCTTTCTATTTATTGTAATCTTAGAATTTATTGTAATCACAGTGGTTCAGGATTCGATCGTAGATCGTAGGTACCTATGATTTATATTATATTAATAAACAATGGCAGAATTCTTTGGAATGATGCTAAATCGGTCGTTAAGAGGGAGTATTGACGTACTTAGGAATATTCCACGTAGTTGTCTACGCAGTCTTAATTAGGCAAATTTCCTGGAGATATATAATTATAAACTTTGTTTTTTCCTTAACTTGTGCCTAATTTAAACGAGGTTAAGAAAGTAATCATTAACTACAAGTTCGTATGTAGATAGTCTTAGAGATAAGGCTGCTGCCACACCGGCGTCACATAGTGATTCGCATGAATGTGACATCAGCCTGAACAAGAAAAACAGGCGTCTTTACATGACAGCTAGTACAGGCAATTCTCGTTTAGACGTTAAGGAGTCCTACACTCGTTCACGGTTGCCTCGAACTAAAGACGCAGGCGGCTGGGGTCATATTAGACTTGTTTTAAGAATACCTGGTACCGATTTCGGTTACAGACCGCCAGTTATTTATGTATAAAATAGGTAATGTGTTTGTTGTGTACCTAAATTATTTGATAGCATAGTTTGGTCGACGGCCCTATATTATGTCTGTAGATTTGTATTATAAAATAAAAGTGACTGTTAATCGGATCATCGCAGTTCCTACTCTGTTGACGCTCGACAAATGAAATCACTGTAACCAAATGTTGAAAATGTTCTTAAGTATTTAGCTGAACCTAGTCCTTAACTATGAGACTATACGTTTGTTGCTTTAAGGAAGCACCGCGATATGAACGCAAGCCCTTCGCTCAGCTGTAGTCGGAGTAGATTTTAATTTATTTGATGTAATGTGCGGACCGGGGCGCATGCGCCGGCCCCGCAGCGGAACATTTCTGGATGCCGTTTTATGTGTTTATGTATTCTAATTTTATTGTTTTCTTTATTTGCGTCCCACTTTTGTTTGGTTCGGAGCGCGGCATTGTTCGCCATCGTAAACGCCGATTTAGATGATAAATAAAATGTTGTATAAAATTTCTGTATGAAATTTTATGTAGTAAACGTAATTTTTATGCGTTGCTCCGTCTGTCTTCGTAAATTTTCAATGTTTTTGTTATGAAAAACGTTGCGGGGACGTAATAAATAGGATTTTTATTGATGTAGATAAATAAAAGTAGGTAAAACGTGCCAGATAAACAACACGATCGAGTTATCGTACAAACTGTGGCAAACTTTGCGGTAATTGGTCGGCATTAACAATGCGCAAAACGGATGTATGTAACTTTGTACCCGGCGGGACAGCTCGCAGCGCGGGCCAAAGGTGCCGAGCCGAGCGCCTTAACAAATGTAGAATTTATTGCTCGTTTAAGTAGACAATCCGTAGAGTGAGCGAAGTTTACATGTTTAGCGAATACACGCGTGCGCTGCAGAATCGCCGGGCGCCGGGCTGCAGCGGCGAGCAGCGCTGTGCGCGCGACGAACAGTGGCGCGGTTTCCCGATCGAGAGCAAACCTGTTTTTATTGCGAATTAATATTAATAATGAATACTTGAAACGGGCGCGATTGTGAGTTGTATAGTTGTAATTAAGCGCGATTATAGCGGCACCAGTAATTACCGACAATGTCTGCGGCTTGCACTGCCATTACGCGGGAGCTCGGCGACGTTCGGCCGCGCACGGCTCCGCTCTGAACTGTTGCTATTCTTCTTCACATAGAATTTGAATTTGTCACAATCCGAAATAATGTGAGATTAGCTTGTCTTGACTAATTTGTATGTTACTCGTTGAACCAAGTATACTTAACAACTGAGAGGTTCATTGAATAATTATGGTTAAAATATTATTTTGATCCCATTCTAACTACTTAGGTGAAACCCAAAAATCCCGATTTAACATCATTAGTTTATTTTTGTAGGGTTATTTAAGTATTTAAAGTCAAAAGTCTTCGAGTATGTTAGCAACCACCGTGTTTTGAAGGAGGAAATTAGGTGTTGCAATATTCAGCCATTTATGCAAAGTTCATAGATAACTTAAAGATCATAATATTATGTCATAACAAAGACTCCAAGTCATTTGCCTATAGCCGTACCATGAGTTGGCAAGAAGGGTTTGCGTTAGCGTCCGTTACTCGATACGTCAAGGAGTCTATAACGCTCGCGCTGATGTATTGCAGCGAGCGTGATAGACTGTGAGGAGGTGACTCTGAGGGTGATCAAAATATATCCGCATTACCCATTTGATTTTGGACCCGCATTTGGTTTCGGACTCATGTCATTATTACATAATGTGAGCGATGAGGTAAAAAATCCCGCTATATCGCTTGCCATAAGGGCGTTTAGACATTTAATTCGTTTAAAGTTGCATGCCAATTTCGTTCATAAGGTAAGCAAAGTGGAAATATTTGACTAAAACACTCTCAATTGACAGCACAAAAATAACGTTTTTTTGTTCACCAGTATTCGTTTTCTTTAGCGAGCCGATGTTACTTAGTCTTTGTTAGTTCAGTAGTGTGTTGTTTCACATGTTATTACTACAACTAAGGTAGGGTAAGGTAGGTAGGTATACTCGTATTCTGGGGACATAAATTCTAATAATTCAACTTTTGTATGCAATACATATATTATATAGATATTAAGTACCTGTGTACAACTACCTACAGCAAACAACTATTTATTAAATAAAGAAAAACTTGACTTCCTGACACAGGTATTTGTTACCTACTAGGGAGACCCTGCTATCATTTTAGGATTCTCATTTATACAATAAATTATTTTCATTTCATCAACTTAGCCCCAAACTAACCACACAAGGGTGGTACAGATAGCACCAAAAGCAGCTATGCAATCACTCCATATAAGGGCAAAAAATGCTTGTCCCTGTAAAAACCTTAAGCGTTTTCATGTTAGCCACTTTCGATGCTTACTGTACGTACTTTGGATAGAATGTGACTTTATCTCATTCTTTTTATGAAAACATAGAAACAGCCAACAGCCACTTAATATTACCTATATTCTCATATTGCTCATCGCTCAAGTACTTGTCCCTTAGTACTCGAATCCAGAACCAACCAGACTTCTGACACCATCAACTTTTATTTACCTTATTCCTCTAACAGCTTTCATCATTTTCGTGACAAGTATATTTGTGTAAACCAGCCAAAAGACATTGTTTACCCCCGGGCGGGACTGATGATAAGGTATGGCTGTGAAATGATGCCGATAGATCGCGTCGTGAAACTACCCTTAAAGCTGCTAATACTCTGTCATAACCTTAACTCAACCGCGCCTTGGCCGGATCGATGCGGGCAACATTTTACGTTCTATTTCCGAAGAAACGCGAAACCGGCATCGGGCATCAGCTATAATAAATTTCTTGTCTTATAAAAATAAAAGTTTTCTTTTTGCCCGCGCTGCGAGGGGGCAGGGTGGCAAGTGGTGGGCAGGGGGAGCCTCCCGGCCCCGGCAAACTTGTGAATTGGCCACGCACACAGCCCCGCGCAACATTATCGTGATTCATATCGTTTATAATTTTATATTATGTTAAAGCTGGCGTCGGAGCAGGGGGCGATATTAAAAATACAAGAGGCGACCGTAGGAAGTGCTTTTTGCTGGGTAACGTCTGGATGGGAAACTTTGTTTGCGTTCAAACTATTGATCGTCTTAAATTGAAAGCGGCCTTGCAACAGTAATTAAGTCTGTTCATTTTATGGAAAATTTCCCTCGACTCATCTACTTAGGTGCCTACGCTAAAGTAGTCTCACATCTCGGTC